>CM035174.1:70433061-70596288 GCA_020205615.1 Panax quinquefolius | reverse complement strand
CAATAACCCAAATAGCATTGATGCCTTGAGAAGCCGTAGGAAGACCCGTGAACGAAATCCATGGTAATGTGTTCCCACTTCCATTCCTAATCTCAAGTGGTTGCAACGGACCCTTAGGTACTAGATGCTGCGCCTTTACACGTTGGCAAGTTAAACACATTGAGATAAACTTTGCAATCTCTCTCTTCATATTGTTCCACCAAAATGTATGTCGAAGATCACGATACATTTTAGTACTTCCGTGAGGATGGATTGCAAATGGTATATTGTGTGCCTCCATCATAATCTTGTACTTCAAATCGAGTCGTTAGGAACACAAAGTCTAGAGTGGACTCAAGTATTCCTTCTTCATCAATTCTCGCCTTAGGATAGCTCCTTCTTGTACTTTCTTCTTCATACGCATCGATTTCCGGGTCGGTGGCTTGAGCGAACTTTAACTTTATCGATTAAAGTCGATTATACTAAGTATATCATCACGTGGGTACCTAGAGTTTTCATCTCCATCTCTATTATTTGTAAATTATACTGAAATTAGTCTTTGACAATATCGTACTTCGTGCTTATATCGATCTTCTACTCAACACGTCGGCTACCACGTTTGCTTTTCCAGGATGGCATGGTCGAACATGTTTGAAATGAGTCTCCTCTTGAGTTCTTGAAGCACTTCCCACATTCCTTGCTCCATTCAATTTTGTATCTACTGAGTCAATTGCGATAATGGAATAGCGATTCGAGAATATCCTTGAAAGAATCTCCGATAATAACCAACTAAGCCTAGAAAGCTACGTATTTAGATTCTTGACTTAAGTTGCTCTCAATCGTGACTCATATCCCAATCTTGGATATACGTCACAATGACACCTATCGATTTACTATCGCACGATTATGGCGTCCCCTATAGAGAGTCCGGCTTAGGTAAATTCCTGAAAGGAAGTCACAAGATAAAGGCTCGGTGCACCAAATTCTATAGTTGAATTTTAACTCACGAAGTTCAATAGAGCCATTCGATATGAGATTTTAGAAATGAGTTTTGTCTCGGGTTCAAAGTCGATACAAAATTTAATATCGAGCTTTGGGAGTAAGCCAAGAAATTCTTGAAATACGTCGGGAAAAATCAATAACAACAGAATATTATTCAAATCGACGTGTCTTTATTCAAATCCATAACATGGACTAAGAAAACTTGACATCCGTAATAAGCGAATGACTTCATGGCTTGATATGAAAATGTTTGACTACAATGGTTTGATTGCTTGAATTGAATAACGAGTTGCTTAGGAATATGAAAACTAACAACCTTACAAAAGCAATCAATTTGGCATGATGAGTAGTTAACCTTAAAATCACATCAAAAGCAAATATCTCTATAGAAATAAGGTTAACAAGTAATGTGATAGTGCCAACTGAATCAAGCAAGATTTTTAAACAACGGATGTAATGAAAGTTTCTCTAAACTGAGTCTCCATAAATAGGTCAAAGTCTAATTTCTCCGTAGTCAAGTTCAAACGTTGAGCGCAAGTAAGAGAGATAAAAGAATGGGTAGAACCAATATCTAGTAAGGTATAAACTTAGCAAGAATTTATAATTAACTAACCTGTGCTAACTTCGTTCGGGTTCTCGTATTTTGATTTGGTCACGACAAACGCTCTTCCGAATCGTTGACTTTGACTTTTACTCAGATCCGCCTCTGGTGCCAGCGTCCCAACTAGACTTGATTTCGCTATAGGACAAAATCGAGCTATGTGACCATCTTTTCCACAACTAAAACATACCTTGGAAGGCTTTGAGCAGTTTGACCTTATATGTCCCTCCTCCACATCTCAGTAGCATCTAATGGCGATCGTTCTCTTCCCTAGAATTTGTTGATGGTGCTTGATCTTCTTTGCCGCGTCTTCCGTCATCGTTAAATCTTCTCTTTTAGATTGGACATCTCTTTCCATAATATCAACGCGTCGTCTGGGTTTTTACCCATGCATCACTCATTCTCACTCGTTCGATTATTTCTTCTTTCAAATTTCGATTCGACTTTATCATCTTATACTCGCGAAAGAGTGCTTCATTCAATCACATATCGGGTAACACAAGCTTGAATCGTTGCATCCTTTTGCTCCACGATTGCCTGCAATTCTTGACTGCTTCTTCTAACTCATGAATACGATTTTGCAATTCTACATTTTGATCATAAAATACCTCTAATAAACTCTCTTGAGTACCTCTTCTTCCTCTTCTTCCTCACTCTCATTTTACCTCTGCTGACTATCTAAAAGTGCAACTATCAATTCTTCACTCACCACATGGATATCTCTAATTCCTTCTTCACTTTGACATCACATTATCCTGTTTGGCGATTAGAGGTGTCTCCACGATCTCATTCACTCCATTGTTAACGTTCTCGTGACCATTCTTAAAACTATCATAAAACAAGGGTTAATTAAATAAATTAACAAATCACATAATACCTATATTATGACCAACCAACAAATAAGCTTAGGTAGGACACACTTGGCGAAGGATTTACTCGTCTCTCCCTCCTAGTTCTATTCCCGATCTCCGCCAGAGATCATATCCTAAGCTCGATACCAACTGTGGCGCCCCCAAAATAGGTATACACAACACCCATTCTGAGTCGCCAAATACATGGTACAAGAAGCAAATGCAACTTCAATAATACAAATATCGTGTGAAATACGACAATATATCTTGTGAGTTTAAATATAATATTGTCTTCTAGACAATATCCACACGCAAATAAATCCCCATCATAATTATTGATACATTATTTTACAAAAATGGTGAGGACTACTAAACAACTCTCTCTAGAACCTTCATTCCATACCCAGACTAGGACTCGCTACATTCTCGCCTCCACGAGAAGAAAAATGGAACAACAAGAAAAAAGGGTGAGCTCAACTAGCCCGATAAAGAATATTATAACTAAGATAATATACAACAAATTATCGTTAGTCTCCAACGAGGGAAAATCGATAGAATACAATAGACAACAAGTTTCGATCAATATTCATGGTGAAATAATAATTCATAGAAGAGTTACGTAGAGAATGAAATCTACTATAATCTATGAATTTAACGAGTCCATCATCAATATTTTATCCTGTAACATCAATCAATATTCATCTCAAATCAAATATTCATCTTTTGCACTCTGAGCCAAAGATATTCATCAATCGGTCGTGTTCATCTCAACACTGTTCATCTTTGCACTAAAGGCCAAAGATATTCATCGATCGGTCATGTTCATTTAAACACTGTTCATCTTTGCACTCTGGCCAAAGATATTCTTCAGAATCATTCATCTTTGCACTACGGGCCAAAGATATTCAATAATATCATCATTTAAGGCGAGGATGATGAAAAATATTTTAAAGAACGAATCCAATTGAAACAAAATGACAAGGATTAAGGATTAAGGATTAGTACTTTGTTTTATCCATGTCCAACAATACCTCAAAAATAATCATAGTGGTGTAAAATTCAAGAATAATCAAAACATGGATACAATCAAAGCTAGTATCCGAATAGATATTTTGGACGAAAAGAAGAAATTTTATTTTTCGATGAATAGTGCCGTAGTATCGTGAATAGTGTCAGTATCGTGAATAGTCTTGAGTATACGTGAATAAGTAACTCAGACACCAAAAGATAGAAATTCCACAAAAAAACATTTTCACGATTCAGCGATTAGTACTGCGTGAATAGTAACTCGTGAATAGTAACTCATGAATAGTAACTCGTGAATAGTAACTCATGAATAGTAACTCTCAGGCATGAAAAAGTTCCAAATTTGATAAAACTTCAGATCAACATTTCAAAGATAATGATATTGAAGAAATAATATCATTCTGAAAAAAATAATATCCCTTACCTCAAAGAATCAAGATTTTGAATGAAAGGTCGAAAGTGATCTTTGAATGAAACTTATCTTGACGAAAACTCTCTCAAAGTATCTAAATACTCACAAAATACGCTCAATAATATAGAGAGAAAGAGAAAACTTATGAATTACGGTGTGATTTTCAATTCTAACTTAGCTCTCTATTTATAGGAAAATGTTAGCACTGCAAGAAGCGGACTTAACTCCGCAACTTGATGGCTTTACCTCGCTACTATTCCCACCCACCACATTTGAAAATTCAATTGAGCACATTTCTCACCAACCAAAAGTGGGGCCCACCAATTCTAGAATTTTCCACCAAAATCATTTATAACCTAATTTCCGAATCAGTCACCTCTTAAAATTCATAATAAATTATACGCTCATTTTTAACAGTTCAAAATTTGTGGACATATACTCAACTTATATATGTATAACATATCCAAAAATTACAACGATCCAACGGTCGGATTAAAAATTATAACTCACGCAATATATCGTAAAAATACTGATTTGATTTTTAATACCTTCAATCCGACAAAATACAAATAAAACATCTCAGCATTAATTCCTTCATTAATAACCACATAAATAAATCCATCATTTATATTCATATAAAATAAATATTTCCTTATCATATGAATCAATAATTAATTATTCACAAATAATATTACGAATCACATTTATAATGACGAGTACATGTTCCCAGGGAAAGAGGGGCTTTCCAATAAGGATCTCTCACTACTTGTGCCGATTAGGTGACCAAACCTCTCCTTAGACGAACTTTCTAGACATTTGCCAATAATGTTATCTAATAATATTATTCAAATAATATGAATTATTGATCGATAATGGGAAATCTTGTGCGATGACAATTATTGAAACAATAATAATATAAAATATCAACGCAACAATTATTGAATCAATAAAATAAACTATTGAGCGATAACTAACTGTAACAATTATTGAGTAGTGCCTTCTTCTACGTGCGAATCAATAATTGGTGCAATACTGCTGTATCTTCTTGTTCAACAACGCATATTAGTGTGTTTTAACCAAATTATTCCAACAATGATTAACTTGAGTAACAACTACTGCCGTTATTTTTAAACAACTTATATTTGTCGTTTTCCTCATCCAATCGCTTTCAGTTATGGGGCCCACACATGGTGGCACTACAGGTAGTCGTTTAATATTCCTACAATGCGTAATATTCCCACGACCAACGAATATTCCCCGAAATAACAATGAATATTTTATAACCACTTGCTTATTTTGAAATATTTGCGTATTTTACCCTAACTATCCACATTAATCAAATCAACCCTTACTATTTCAAAATAATAAATAAAGGAAATTCCTTTTTATTTAAAAAAATTTTGGGGTCTTACATTTAAGCTTTGATGCCACAAATTTTAAGAATTCTCATTATCTAGTTTTCTCTTATTTCCACTTTTAGAGGTATTTTCTGTTACATTCATTGTTAACAAGGATTCAGCAAAGACATTATCTAAATTTATCTTATAAAGGTTTCCCTCTAAAGAGCCAGAACCAATAACATGAGAGTAATGATAAATAATTATTTTATTATTCCCAAACTTAAACGAAAATCCATCAACTTTAAGTTTAGATCTGAAATTAAATTCCATGTTATCTTTGGGAACATAAAGAGTATCATATAAGTCTGAGGTGAAACCACTCTCTAAAACTAAAGGAAGAGTTCCTACAGCTTCAACTTATATAGACTCTCCATTGGCAACTTTAATGGTTCTTTCTCCCTTTTGGAGTGTGAACCATCGCACCAATGTCAAGCCACCATGTATTAAAAGGAACATTAATTAGAAAGGATTCATAAGTTACATAATTGAAGGACGATATACTTTTCTTTTCAAGCCATTCTCTAAATTTAGGGAATTCTTTTTTAATATGTCATTGGTTCTTACAGAAGTGACATTTAGGACATGCCTCAGAGTTGTTACCTGAATAATTTGCCTTATTTGTTTTGGTAGAAATTTGCTTATCCTTATTCTTAAAATCTTTGCCATTTTTATGAGCCTTCTTCTTATGAGATCTAGTGGTAGTCAAATGAGCAACATTAGGTTTTTCAATCTTAAGCATTTCTTCTTCTTGGACGTACATGGCAATTAACTCGCTCATCTTCCATTTTTTTGCGTGTTATAATTGATCTTAAATGGATCAAATCAATGGGGAAGAGAATTCATAATGAAGTGAAGAAGAAAACCCTTAGAAATCGCCATGTCCATACCCTTTAATTTAAAGGTCATGCCGTTCATCATCATAATGTGCTCGCGCACGCCACTAACCTCATCATACCTGCTAGTGAGCATTTTCAAAATAAAGGTACTTGCATGAGTTTTAGAATAACCCTTAAATTATTTGTTGATCGATTTCGCAATCAATGAATACGTGCAAGTATACACGATCAACAAGTAATAAAGTGAAAGTAGAGTATCATTCCCACGAGGAATTATTTAATAAAAATTACCAAATACTAACTCTTAACCAAATCAATTTTATTTAAACAACCAATAATTGTGATTTCTAGATTTAAGAAAACTAAATTAAACAAAACAAAAAGATTATTCTAAAAGAAAGCAAATAAACAACTAAGAATTGATGGAATTCGGATAAATAAGAATTAAGACTCCAATATCCCCAATTATGAATTATAAATCAATAATTCAACTATTCCAATTATTATGTCTACTGAATTGTTAACAGGAATTCAAATGCCAAAAGCCCTTTCTCAAGTGATCATTTGCCTTCTATTTAATCCAAGTTAATTTTGCTATATCTCTATGCAAAACAATTGAATTAAATTAAACTCTGATCCCAATTCCTTATGTGTTACATGCAACAAATAGATATTCTCATTCTATTCACAAACCTAATTATTCACTGTGCAAATAACTAAGTCACATGATATCATGCCCAGTTCTAACCCTAGAATTCCTCATCCAATTCCTTCTAGAGTAACAAAGTAATTACTGATCAGATAATTAATCAATAAGCATAAAGGCAAGATAAGCAACTCACTTTGACACAAATAATTAGAATAAATCGAATAACTAATTAATAGCCATAAAAGGTTCAATTAAAATCTTAATAAAAGAGTTAGTTCATAATTAACGAATTAAAACCAAGAATCCACAATTGAATAGACATTAAAAGATAAAAGTATGATGAGAGAAGAATATAGAATGCATTGTCGACCAAATCGATGCTCCCTCTTTCGCTCTTCTTGCTTTGCTCTTTAATCTTGATGTTCTTGATTTGCTCCAATCTCAATAGCTAATTAAGAACTAGGGTTTAGATTCTAATTTAATGGAGTGTTTAATCTACTCTAATCTATGTAATCTCCCTTTATTTTATGCCTTACATCATGTATTTATAGGTTACAAGTCCAATTTTTAGCTTAGGAACAAACCCAATCCAATTTGAAGTCAAAAAGGTGTCAAAATTAGCCCAAAAATGCATCCAGGCCATCACCAAGCCCTTCCCGGTGCCCAATATTTGGCTTGACACTCAAACATTGCTCCCCAAATACTTGTTATTTGGCATAAAAAAAAATGGGCGCCCGTGCCACCCACTTTTTCTGACATTTTCTGCTCCAACGTCCTTTGGAAAAATAGCCATAACCTCTTCATTCGAACTCCGATTTCGATGATTCAAGATGATCCGGAAAGAGGAGAAGTAGATCTATAACTTTCATTCTTTAAGGTTTTCGAAATAAAGTCCAGAGAAATACTAAAATTGGCTCTAAAGTGACTATTGTATAAATGGCAAGCCGAAAATATAAATCTAGCCACCCCGAACGTCGATCCAAGTAACTTTTGTCCCAATTCATACAAAACAACATAAAACATGCTTGAATAGACACAAACACTTAAAAACTATTCTAAAAGACTTGAGAACAACAATAAATTAAGCCCGAATGTATCCAATTCATGTGTATAAAACTCACTCATCATTATTTCTCGACTAAAGTTAAGTACTCTTTAGCATTCTTAGAGTCAGGAATGGCTCCTCGAATGGCTGTCGTTATAGAGTTTTTCATAATTATAAGGGACATGCGGTTGGATCGCTCCCACTTTTCATAAATAAATTTTTGCTCAATTGAGCTTGTATATATAAGTGGAGCAGGGGGATCAACTCGTAATGCATAGTCCAAATCCATAACGCCGAGAACAATTTTCACTTGCTCTTTCCAAACAGTAAAATTAGTTCCATTCGAGGCTTCAATTTCAAAGAGATACCTAGAAATACTAGTTATAGTCGATGCTAAAATATAATCAAGCTCATAAGCATGCTTACAAAAATCTAAAAGAAATCCACAATGTACAATAATATTTAATAATTAATCATAATAAAAATCAACTGTAGGGCAAGCAATTAGTTATATCAAATCTATTTACAACACCAAAAAATAGATTTTAAAGAGATGTTGGTGCATAATTATTAATTTTTCGTTGGTCCAATTAATAATATACTAATAACATCCCCATAATATAATGCACAACACATTCATCCACGCATCATCACCGTTGTGCAAAAAAAACGAAATAAACATGTTACTTATGCTGATAAAATTTCATTTAATAAATTCTAATTCTAATTTTTTGTTGGGTAAAATTAAAATATTCATTTATTAAATGTAACATTATGTGACTTTTCTTAATCTTTAATTGTTTCAATTAATAACCCTCTGTTGAGTTGATTATTAATTTTAACAATAAAAGAATCAACAGCATACATGTAAATTATTATGATCAAACTCAATTTTCTATAAACATATTAACCAAGTTTGAAAATTAACATTATTTAAAATTTACATGTAACAACTTCAAAGCCCTAATAATATATCACATCATGTTCAAAATTTTTAAATTAAAACAAATAAAAATGAACATGAATTGATTATAAAATAATCACGTTAATTGTTAACATACTGCATATATATATATATATATATATATATATATATATATATATACACACACACACACACACACACACACACAAAATGGATCCAGATCGGGAGTCCGGGCTGGAGTAAAATGCAGACCCAAATTATTATTTTTTTGCTTTTTTTAGAACAACTAAAAAAAATATTTTAGAACTGGAATTTTTACATAATACAGTATTTTTGGTGTGATTTGGATACATATAACAAAACATGTCTGTACAGACATGTAAAAAATCCAGTTCCATAATTTTATTTTTATTTTTTTAGTTGTTCTAAAAAATAAGTAAAAAAAAGGTCCGTATTTTAACAAAATGTAGAGTCCTGATTGGATCCGGACTATATATATATATATATATATATATATATATATATATATATATATATATATATATATATATGAAATAAGTATTCATGACTAAAATAAATTGAATTTATAATCGGCAAGTATTCTCTCTCCTAAAATAACATGATTGAATTATTCTACGACATTAAAGTTTATAACATAATAACATAAATAATTTATTTTATACAATAACGTAACCATGGCTTTGATAACGGATGTTAAATAAATTATATCGGAAGGTGCTTTATTGCATAGAATAAATAAAATCAATTAATCATAATATTAAGTACTTACATGAATTGAGAGAAATCATCTTGTATGTATCACGCTTCCGCTGCGTTTAAGGGTAAAAATATTCAATTGTCTCTCTCAATCTTATGATGGATGTGTAGGTGTGTATAAAGTTCTTGAGATGACAATTGAGACCAAATTCTAACTATTTTATTTATAGAATAGCTAAGGGTCAAAATCGTCCATCAAGATTATAAAACCCTAGGGCCCATTATGCCAAAAACTATTAAGAATATTATTTATAGGCCAAATAATTAATTACTAAACCCATAAATAAAGTGATTAAATTAAGGGACAATTACATATTATAGTACATTTATAAAAGTAATTACAAAAATCATACAGTTATAAAATAATTACAAAAATATGACAATTTATCATATATATTTACAATACTAATTATATTAGGAGTCCTTAATTTAAGGAGTTAATATTATTTGGCTGACATGACAAAAGCCTTTTTTTTGAATTGCGTGATAACCGCCTATCATTTGTACGGAACTCTTCAGTTACCAAACCATTCTGCATACTGAAACCCTTGTTTCTCTCTCCTCTGTTTGTTCGTTCTTCATCTCTATCGATTGTTTCTGGTGATTTAATCTGTTCGTTCTTCATCTCATCTGTTCGTTCGTGATCTCGTTATCGTCTTCGTTAGTTATTCGCCATATTTGTTAGTTGTTCGTCATTGTCGTTGTTACTCGCTGTTGCAGTCTGGTTCAGTTAGTGATTTAACCCTTGTTGCTGTTGCAGTATGGTTTTCTTCTCCATTGATTGACTCTGGTGTTTATTATTGCTTCAAGTGAGTATTTTCTTAATAGTTTAATGTATTATATATTAAAGTAGTTTACTAACAGAATGGAGTATTCATTGTTTTGGTTTGTGTTGTTTTTATGTTTTGTATAGAATGGTTGATCTGAGGAATGATCTGAGGAAGAAGGATAGAAAGGAAAAGGATCGTGGATGGTGATTACATTTAAGAACTTGAAGAAGTTTGTTGTGGAGAAAGCGAGGGAAGGAAAAGGAAGGATGTAGGTAATAAATCGAGTAAGAATGAGAGCGGTTTGGTGATACATAGTGATATCAAACATTCAGAAGTCTGATTAGATTACGATTTTGATGTCCTGTCGAGAATGAAGCTCAGTGCTTATCCGGAAGATAATTCCAACTCAACGAATTTTAAAGGTGTGTTAATTTAAATATTGTTATTGTTCTTGTATAATGCTTAATTGGTTCTTGTATAATGCTTAATTGGTTACTACATAATATTAATGATTAATGCTTGGTAACCACATGATTGGTAACAATGCATTAGACAATAACCACCATGTTGCGTGATGGTAACCAAAAGCCGACTTGGAGTCTTGTCTTTATGAGTGTCTTAGTTCTTGTCTAATGATGTCTTGATTCTTTGTTTTATGATGTCTTAATTCTTTGTCTTATGATGTCTTGATTCTTGTCTAATGATGTCTTGGTTTCTTGTCTTATGATGTCTTGTTTAATGTCTTATGATGTTTTGGTTCTTTGTCTAATGATGTCTTGAGTTCTTTGTATTATGTGTGTCTTGGTTCTTTGTCTAATGATGTCTTGGTTAATGTCTTATGATGTCTTGATTCTTGTCTAATAATGTCTTGGTTCTTGCTCTAACAATATATTGTCTAAAAGTTTGTATTGGTTATTATGCTGACATTGTATTGGTTATTGTATAATCTTTGAATGGGTTCTTGAATAATGTTGTTTTTTGGTTACTACATAATATTTCGACTAATGATTGGTAAACACATGGTTGGTAACCAATGTATTAGACGATAAACCAAACATGTTGCATGAAGGTAACCAAGACGACGTTAATAAGTAACCAATTTACATTAGTTACCTTCTTGCAACATGTTTGTTTCTTGTATAATCTTTGTCTTAGTTCTTTGTCTAATTATTTATTGGTTCTTTGTCTAACTATTATATTGTGTAATGTTGTCTTGGTTACTTTGTATTATGTGTGTCTTGTTTACTGTCTAATGATGTCTTGGTTACTGTCTTATGATGTCTTGGTTACTGTCTAATGATGTTTTGGTTACTGTCTAACCAATATATTGTCTAAAGCTGTATTGGTTACTGTGCAACATGACATTGTATTGATTCTTGTATAATCTTTGAATGGAGTTCTTGACTAATCTTTGTTTTAGTTCTTGCATAATATTTACGACTAATGATTGGTAAGCACATGGTTGGTAACAAATGTATTAGACGATAACCAATATGTTTCATGAAGGTAACGAAGAGCATTAATAAGTAACAATATATCATGGAAAGAACGATATTATCATGCCTTCTTTTGTATTTGGATCCATTGCAATATCATCAAAGATGTGGTTCTATAAATTAAAGACGCTTTAGGCGTTGGTTGAGCGACGATGTGAGTATTTGTTTAAAAATTATGTTTTTGTAGTTATGTTTACATTATTTAGTTACATTAATCACATACTTGCATTTTCCAACAACTGTTAATATCCTATTAATTTTTTTTTTTTGGCTCAGCACATCAATATTACCTTGTATTATTTTCGTAAATTGGCAAGACATTCCAAAAGTGTTCCTATAAGGGTAACGACCACGGATTGTTGGTTTCACAGCAAGATCACCGCTCTTTTCGAGGAGTATACAAAAAAAAATTATGACAAAATTGTTACATGCAGGGAGGGTGATGTTCTTTGAATACATATATGGGTTTTGTTTATGGATGTCAACACACCATGGAGGAGCGTTGACTATGTGTTGTTCCCAATTCATATGTCATCACCCCACCATTGGTTGTTGTTGTCTTTTGATGTGTATCGTGGGTGTCTAATCTGCTTTACAATTCTCTACAACCAAAAAGGAAATCCATGCAAACTAAAATATCTGATGTTTGTGAGCCGTACATCTTCATTCTTCCCATACTACTGCGCATCTGGTTTTTGGAAGGATAGGTCTGACATTGACTTGAAAGAAACGAACCGTGTCGCAATAAGGACAAAACGATATAATTGAGTTGGAATTTGCTGAGACGGTTCCTGAACAAGTAGAGGGGTAAGGGTTAAATTGTGTATATTTTTTTAATTATTACATATAGGTTGATTTTATTTTTGATTTTTGTTATATGTTGTTTGTTGTTACAGTGATTGTGGGATGTTCACAATTTGTTTTGCTGAGCATGTCATTCATCAGAAGTTTGATCAGATTCCTATTCCTTTCCCCATTGCGAAGTATCGGAAAAAGTTATGCACAAACCTATTTATGCATGCTAGGAACAAGCAGTTGGAGGGCTATGATACTGATAGAGAATTTCCAGGAAGATTTGTTCCAGATTTTGATTAGTTCGGATTTTGTTGTTTTGTCTTTATTAATTTTGTTGTGTATTTTTTTTAAGTTTTGGTGTTATACACAACATTTGTGTATGGTTTATGATTTTTTGATGTTCACTGGATCTTATGTAGATGAGATTACATATTTGATTATATTAGCATTAATGAAAGAGATATTTTTTGTTGGTTGGTATTTTGTTTCTTTTTAAGTTGTGTTTGTTGAATTTTTTTGAAATATACAGTTGGTAACCAATCATGTATAAAGGGTAACGAGATAATGATTTGATAGTAACTTGAGTTATAAGATTGTATCGGGACATATATCATATATTAAGTGTAAATGTGTTATGTATACATGGGTTTCATAAACTTGATACCCTTTTAATTACGAGTTCTTTGAATATCTGATTGTTTATGTTGTGGTTACTATTATAAACCTGCTTTTGGTTACTATTATGAAATTAGGTGGTTATTGTGATGGTTCTTTGTTATGTAATTATTTGGGTACCATTAAACATTGTTATAGTTCTTTGTTATGTAATTATTTGGTTTACATTAAAAACTTGCATAGTTCTTGTTATAGTTCTTGTCATGTATAAAATGGTAACCAATTATAATTTTGTAATATCGATTGGTAACCATCATCATGTATAAATAGGTAACCAGATAATGATTTGATAGTAACGAGAGTTACAATATTATATCGGGACATATATACGTATGTTAAGTGGACATGTGTGAGTATACATGGGTTTCATAAACTTGATACCCTTTTAATTATATGTTCTTTGGATATCTGAGTTGTTTATGTTGTGGTTACCATTATAAAATGGTATTATTCTTTGTTATGTAATTAGGTGGTTCTTTGTGATGAATTCTTGTTATGTAATTATTTGGGTATCATTAAACATTGTTATGGTTCTTGTTATGTAATTATTTTGTTAAAAAGCGTATAGTTCTTTGTTATGTTATTAGTGGTAGCTCAATTATAGTTCTTGTTATGTAAATATGTGGTTACCATTAAAAATCTATTATAGTTCTTGTTATGTATTTATTTGATTCTTGTTATTGTTAATGTTTCATTGAAATCAAATCAATATATAAATGAATAACAATTTTGTTTACTATACACAATCAAAATTTTACAAACCAATCGTTTAATGGTTACTCAAAGTAAACAATAATACATTCATATATCTACACTCTTAATTTAATCGCACTATATCGCACCCTTTTTAGTGGTCTTAAAATTGGGGATTCTTGCATGTTTTTCATTGTGTCCTTTTTCTTGCTTTCTTTGCATTTGTTTTGAATTTTGATTTCGATCCGTGTTTGTACCTCTCTTTTTTTGGTCTTCCTGCTGACCTTCTTGTGTTGGGTGGTTTTATACATATGTTTTTTACTTCTTCTGATACATCCCAGTTTTCTTTGTCATCTAATGGCATGATGGAAGCTGAATATGTCTTGACCAAAGTTGCTTTAGTGTAATTTCTTGAGCAAAAATCATAACAGCTCAAATTTCTCTTGCTCATACTTATTGACAGACGTCTTGAGCGAAGGCATCTCATAATCTTGAAATTTACAGCACGTGCATGTCTTTTGTTCGATGTCCACAATATCTTGTTTAGAGACATCGTAAGCAGTGAAAATCACTAAGTTTGATGTCTCGACCTACTGACACCCAATGTATACTGATCAGTTAATAGTTTCATCTCAAATATCTGATAACCAATTAACTAGTACACAATATTAATCAATAAGTAACCACCAATATAAAAGAAACAATTATAAATCTTAATAACATTATAATGTTATATAGTAACTAAGTCGATATTGATCAAGAATCAATATAATGTTACGATAACCAAATAAGCATTATATAGTAACCCGGATATAAGTACACGATGCAATTGATGAAGTAATCGAGAACTTGATATAATGTTGCACATTAAGTAAGTCAAATTACTACTGTAAACCAATAAAGATTATAATTTTATCCGATGAACCAAGTTCTTTGTTAGTCGATATAATGTTACACATAACTTGACTCAACAATAACCAACAACCATTATATGGTTACACAATAACTAACTTCAAATAATCGATTAACCAATTTAATGTTGCCAGACGATAACTAAGTTAGCATTAGTAAGTAACTAAGTTAGTAATAGTCGATGAGATTGCAAATGTAAATTAGGATGCAATAATTTAAATTGAGTATTAATTACCTTAAGTATCTTTGATTTAAAGATATTAGATTGCAACTTTCTCTCAACTTGTTGTGGAAAGTGTTGTGAATGTTGATATGATTTGCTTGTTTGTTTGTGAAATACCATCTTTGAACCCGAATAACGAGGCATTCAATCATTATCATATCGGAAGATCCTGATAAACTTGATTGCATTATTAATAGATTCACGGTGTTTGAAGTCATTGTTGAGTACACCTTACGGTCCCATGGAGCTGGTGCACTATCCAACTTGACCTCTTCCTCCGGATATGTCCTTATTCGAGGATCAATGGCATCAAGTTCAACCATGTGTTTGTTGAATTGTTCAACGATTAAAGCTCTACAAACCTGTTGTAAGCTTTGTTTAACTTCTTCTCCTTTCTTTTGAATCTATTTTTTATATTTTTCATTATATGATATGTGCAAGAACCATGCATGATATCCGAAAACACACAATTCAGTCCTTGTATAATGGCTTCATGTCTGTCTGAAATAATACATTGACCTTCCCTAACTCCACAAGCAATTCTCAAATTTACGAAGAACCATTTCCAAGACAATTCATTTTCGCTGTCAACAACTGAAAAAGCAATCGGAATAATGTTTCGGTTTGCATCTTGTGTGCTTGCTATCAGTAATGTCCCCCTGTAAGTTGATTGTATGAATGTACCATCGATTACAATGATTGGAAAACAATGGTGCCATGCTTGAATGGATGCTCCAATGGCAAAGAATAGATACTTGAAACGACCATTTGTTTCCAACTCAAGGGTTGTGGACGGAACTGATATAAACATCAACCTTATCATTAGAATTACAAGTAGTATCAGATCCAAATCACTAGTAATCGATGAACTAGTTCATGTGGTTAATGGTATACAAATTGTATATTATATTTAGTAACTAAACATGCGTATTAAGGTAACGAAACATGTATAATAACAGCATACAAATGGTCTAATACTAATAATAACTAAACATGCATCTTTGTTTAAAGGTGTATTGATTCTTGTGTAATAGTTTATTGTTTCTTGTATAATGCTTAATTGAGTTCTTGACTAATGCTTTGATTCTTGAATAATATTCTTGACTAATGCTTGGTAACCACATGTTTGGTAACCAATGCATTATCTGATAACCAAAGATTGTTGCATGAAGGTAACTTGATACATATTAATCGATAAACAATTTACATTTAGTAAACAATCTATCGTGTAATCATATCTTGATTCTTGTGGAACATCATATTAGTTCTTGTATAATGATATAAAAAGCAATAAATGTTTTTAAGGTGTTACTGGATTTGTTTTCTTGACATGTGTAACCATGATGGGATGAGTGAGTAGTCGTGTGGATTTCCTCTCACCTTTTCCAACGCTTTCTCCTTGATCTCCATGCTTTTTGGTAAGAGATAGACACATTATATTACGACATCATGTCTTCCACAATATCGGTTGGTGTGTATATTTTCTTCAAATTTTTATTTTTTGCATTATGCATTCAACGACCAACTCACTATTTTTGCATGTCATGGTCTCCCAACAATACATTAATAGAACAAATGTGGATATCATTGAATTCTCAAACCTTGAACATCTTTGGTTTTCTTAAACTTGATGCTCTCATCTTCCATTTGCAACTTTCATCGCATATACACACACTAGCACAAAGTCTCTATAACTTGTTCGTTGGACTTTGTGTTGTCTATTTTTCCGATTGAATGCATTTCCATAGCTTGTGAGAGGATTTTTTTATGCATGTAGGTTTGATGTAATTTTACTTCACGTTCATTCGGATCCGATATTACATCATCATATCATTCTTTTTGCGTATGATTTGTCATGTTTATGCATCTCGTTGTTGTTCAATAATTTCCATTACAAGTCGATCGACATATTCGTTCCAAATTGGCATGATTGGCTTCTTTTAGTGGAACTAGTTACGAATTCCCTTATGTTGATCGATTGGCATTATATCGTGAATTATAGATTCTTCTACATTTGTCAAGTTATTATCTGAGATCGTTGTGCGTCCCATTCGTGTTCAATATCCACAATCGGTTGGGAATTTACCTTGTTCATCGATTTTCTACTCATTTCTAGAAAGAATGGTAAGGTTGCTTCATCGATATCTTGATCGGTGGAATGTCGTTTCTAATCTAAAATTTGATTGACAATGTTGTTGCGTTTGTATCTAGCAGTAATGCATCGTTGCATATTTTGGTTAGCATTTCTTTGAACGAAATTGTTGATGGAACTAATATGCGATAACTTCAAATTTGGTGTCTTGGTTACTATCGACCCGTGTCTTTGTTGAAATAAAGTACAACCGAATCATCTCCATTATCATCAATGAGAGAATAAGTAATGGTAAGTAACAAAATCAATGTTATCCATTAACCAATATAATGTTAAACAAGATAACCAAGTCGGCATTAGTCGATAACCAAGTCTTCATCAAGAACCATTATAATGTTACACAAGAAACAAAGTAATTATTAGTCGATAACTCAATGCAATGGAACACGATAACCAAATCATTATTAGTCGATAACATATCATAGTCGACAAGAACCAATGTAATGTTAAGCGATAATTAAATCGGCATTAATCGATAACCAAGTCTTCATTAGTAACCATTATAATGTTACACGATATAAAGTCATTATTAGTCGATAACCAATGCAATGGTACCACGATGTAATTAATTATTAGTCGATAACCTATGTTGCACAGAACTAATATAATGTTAAATAATAACGAAGTCATCATTAATCGATAACCAAGTCTTCATCGATAACCATTATAATGTTACGATAACAAAGTTATTATTAGTCGATAAACAATGCGGTGGTACCGATAACCAAATCGATATTAGTCGATAACATAAACATAGTCGGACATTAAGCGATGTAATGTTAGCGATAATTAAATCGACATTAGTCGATAACCAAGTCTTCATTAGTAACCATTATAATGTTACACATTAACAAAGTCATAATTAGTCGATAACCAACGCTTGATGGTACACATAACCAAATCATTATTAGTCGATAATCAATGTAATGGTACACAATAACCAAATCATTATTAGCCCGATAACCAATGCGACATTAGTTAGTACCATTATGCATTAACCAATCCAACATTAAAAGCGATTACATAGACATAGTCGACAAAGTAACGATGTAATGTTAGCGATAACCAATGTAATGTTAAGCGATAAACAAGTCGGCATTAGTCGAGAATCAAGTAATAATCGATAACCATTATAATGTTACCACAAACATAAAGTCATTATTAGTCGATAACAAAGCAATGGTATCTGATATCCAATTCATTATTAATCGATAACTTGATGTAATGGACACGATAACCAAATCATTATTAGTCGACAATCGATGCAACATTAGTTAGTACTTATTATGCATTAACCATCCGACGTTAAGCAATGACATAGACATAGTTGAGCGATGAACCAATGTAATGTTAAGTAGTAACCAAGTGCATTTTTACATGCGATTGCAATCAAAACATTCATATTGCAATCAAAACATTCATTATTCTTCTGGTGTGACCATTTTAAGTGCAAAAAACTTAAGAAAGGTAACCAATATAGTAATTAAGTAATATGATAGGTAACTATATGATTATAAATTTTAAACTCACATACCTCGGTATTTTTTGATCGAAATTGATGTTGATCTTGTATTCAACAATCACTGCGATGTTTTGGTTTACGATCTTGAAGGCGTTGTTGATTTTGTATGCTATTTTTGATCTTAGAGATGCGTCGCGACAACCGGCTTCGTCTTCTCCGTCGTTGATCTGCAGTATTTGGCTTCGTCTTCTCCGTCGTTGATCTTAGAGATGTGTCGTTGATCTTAGAGATTACGAGTTTAGTCGCGACAGGAGGGTTCGGTTTCGTATTTTGTCTTCTCCGTCGTTGATCTGTTGTTCCGATTTCAAAGTTGCATGATTTTAGGGACGGTTAATTTCAAATATGAAATTGGATAATTGACTGGATAATGACACGTGATTTTAAGCGCGTTATATTGCTTGTTTTATTTTTGTAATTATGTTGTGTATGTTTTATTTTTGTAATTACTTTCTAAATGTTATATATTATTGTAAAGGACTCTTAAATTAATACAATATATAAGCCCAATAATTATATAAATAATAGAGGTAACATAAAGAATAAAATATTCTAACAAGCTGAACACACCCACATGGGATTGTTCCAAATTTGTTCCTAGAATAGTGGGCTTACTCACCCCTTCCTCTAAGCATTGGCCTGCTATTCTCATTCCCTTCCTTTTGCCTTGAAGGTTTCATGGACACCCTTTTAAAGGCCCCAACATTTATAGCACATTGAGAAAAAGTTTTTATATTACACATTATATAATAATTTACCATTGAGCTCAATTTCGCTCTGGAGAGGCTTAGTAAGATCAAGTTCCACGCAAAACCTAACGACGAGAAGTCCGCGTGGCTTTTACGCGTTTCTTGTGCGTTTGAATCTTGTTGGGCCTATAACCTGCAATTTTTGTTGTTTGCTTCACGTGGGGCCTGTCGTTTCTGTCTGCTGATAGCATAGTAGATTAATGTCCGTGTGGATTTGAATTTTCAATTTTTTTCTTCCCCGCCAAATTGAGAATCAGTTTGTTTTATTCCTTTCTTTCGACGGGGTTATTAAAAGTCCTTCCCCCCACTAGAAAAAAAAAAATGAACTCACTCACGTTGGCATGACATAAATACACATTCACTCACATCACGTTGGCATGACATAAATACAAATTACGTCAATTATATTAAAACGACTTGTCATGGGCCGCTCCAATAGTATTGACATCAAGCTATTACAGTGGTATGGGGCAAGTCTTGGGCCACCAAAACACGACAATTTTAGGCTCAAGCTAGGGTGCACAACCATTGATTTGGTCGGTTTTGTATCTTATAAGATACTCCCTCCGTTCTTTAATATAAATTATTTTAGAGAAATATTTTTGTTCATAAATATAAGTTGTTTGAAAATTTTAAGTAAGCATTAATTGCTTAGTTTTTAATATTACCTCAAGTAATAAATATAACTTTGGTTTTCTCACTATTTTTTGCCCAATAAATAACATTATTTTTTCAATACAAGGACAATATAGACAATTAATAGTATGATTTATGTTTTATAATTAATTTTTTAATATTTGTGCATAACTCTAAAATTATCTATATTAAGGAACAGAGGGAGTACTAACCAAATAATTTAAAAATCAAAATCGTCCAAATCTTTACTCCGTAGTCGGTTATCGGCTTATTCGGTTATCAATTAAATTGGTCGGTTTAGACGATTTGAGCCAACAATTAATGAACAATTAAATATAAAATTAAATCATCAACTATCAAACACAATATACTACATACTACAGAGTTCTATTCATCAAATTTTGACAAATATGGTTATGGTCATTAGAAATAAGAATTTAAACTTCTTCTCAAGATAATTAACTTAAGACCTTAATATTAATAAAGAACTCAGAAGGAGTTTAAACATACATGGATGATGGATCATAAACATCCATTAAGCCTAAATTTTCTAGCATGGTAAATAAAACATTGTATCATATACTAAAAATTTGAGTATTATCGAGGCGGTCTTGGGCGGGCTACGATCAAGGGGCTCACGAGTTGAGGGGACCAAATTTTTTATAAAACTTATGTATATGTGTATAAAAAATATAAAATAAAACAAAAGAAGTTTCTTGCGTATACTTATTAATGAAAAGGAAGCCAATCAATCCAATCATGTCTTTATATACTCGATCTAAAAGTCTGTGAAGACATTTTAAATAATGTCTTTGCATGAAAAGCATCATCAGAGATGACAAATCCTTAGAACACGATGGTATTATCAAAACAGTCTTTGAGATGAGTCTCCTCTTGAGTTTTTGGAAACTCTTCTCACATTCCTCGCTCCATCCAAATTTTGTATCTTTTCGAGTCAGCTGAGTTAATGAAGTGACGATTCGAGAAAATCCTTCCACGAATCTCCGATAATAACCAGCTAAGCCCAAAAAGCTACGTACTTCGATTACTGACTTAGGTTGATCCCAGCTTTGTATTGCTTCAATCTTCGCTGGGTCAACTTATATTCCATGATTCGATATCACGTGCCCAAGAAATGTTGCTTCCTCAAGCTAGAACTCGCATTTCTTCAACTTGGCGTATAGTTTGTTTTCACGAAGCTTTTGGAGTATCAGCCTCAAGTGTTGTTCATGATCTTCACGACTTTTGGAGTATATGAGGATGTCATCAATAAAGACAACCACAAAATGATCCAAATATTCCTTGAATACTCGGTTCATCATATCCATTAAGGCAGCAGGAGCATTAGTCAATCCAAAAGACATGACTAGAAATTCGTAATGACCGTATCGAGTTCTGAAAGCAGTCTTTGGAATGTCACCAGTTTTAATCTTTAACTAATGATATCCAGAATGAAGATCGATCTTTGAAAAGAATTTAGCACCTTGCAACTGGTCAAACATGTCATCAATGTGAGGCAACGGGAACCTATTTTTGATGGTGACATGATCCAACTCCCGATAGTCAATGCAAATTCGCATACTCCCATCTTTCTTCTTTACAAATAGAACAGAAGCACCCTAAGGAGACGTACTAGGACGAATGAAACCGATGTCTAATAGTTCCTGTAGTTGGGTTTTTAACTCCTGAAGTTCAATAGGAGCCATTCGATATGGGGTTTTGGAAATAGGTTTTGTACAGGGTTCAAGGTCAATAAAAAACTCAATTTCACGCTCTAAGGGTAGGCTAGGAAGTTCTTCAGGGAATACGTCAGAAAATTTATTAACAATAGAAATATCATTCAAATCTGACGTATTTTTGTTTAAATCCGTGATGTGTGCTAAGAAAGCATGACATCCATTTTTCAATAAACGAATGACTTTATGGCTTGATTTAACAGTGATTGACTTTAGTGGTTTAGTTGCTTGAATTCGCATAATAGGTTGGTTAGGAATATGAAAGCTAACAACCTTACGAAAATAATCAATTTTAGCATGATGAGTAGTTAACCAATCAATCCCTAAAATTATATCAAATGCAAGTATTTTCAAAGAGATGAGATTAACAGGTAATGTGAGGGTGCCGATTTGAATCAAACAAGATTTATAAGCGATTGGATGTAATGTTTGTTTCTCCCAACGAAGTTTCATAGATAAGTCAAAGTCTAATTTCTCCGGAGTCAAATTTAAGCGTTGAGCACAAGTAGGTAAAAGAATGGGTAGAAGCAGGTGTCAAATAAGGTATAGACTTTACAAGAGTTTATGATTAGCTTACCGTCTTGACTTCGTTTGGGTTCCTCGCTTTTTGGGAGGTCACGAAAAATGCTCTCCTTGAACTCTGAGCTTTGACTTGTTTGGGGATGACCTTTGGTGTCACCATCCCAGTTGGACTTGACTTTTACTACATGACAAAATTGAGCTAGGTGACCTTACCTTTTGCAATTGAAACATGCTTTGGGTTGTTGCATATAGTTTGGGTGATGTGTCCCTCCTCTCCTCATCTCAGAGTATCTGACCAGATGGTCATTCTCCTTCCTTGAAAATGGAGTCTTTGGTGTTCTTTGTCTTTCCATCATTATTGAACCTTCTCTTTTTGAAATTTCCACTTGACTTATTCCTTCTATTATCTTGGCCATGATTACCACCGAAGTGGTTACCATTTCTAACATGATGATTTCCTCCACATTTGTTATCACCGCTTCGATGACCATTATCGTTTTACCGGCTGATATCCTTTGCTTGGGCTGACTCATTATCGCACTCCAATAATTGAGCCCTATTCACCACATTTGAATATAAACAAAGTTTGGGAGAAATGAGGTATTGGCCAATTTCGAACTTGAACCTCGCATGAAACATTAAGCGTCATACGCTCCTCATTATCTACCAAATGGGATGCAAACCGGAATAACTCCGCAAACTTAGCCTCGTATTGCGATACGGTAATATTGTTTTGTTTCACCTTGATAAATTCTACCTCCTTTATGTGACAAATACTCTGGAAAGTACTTGTAGTTGAAAAATTCTTGGAACTTCTCCCAATACATCTTCGGTCACGAAAAAGATGAGTACGTTTTATAGATTTCCACCAAGAATCGCCTCTTCTCGCAATATATGAAGGTGGCAAAGGAAACCTTTTACTCCTTAGAGCATCAAAAGACATCAAATATCTTGGTGATCTGCTTTAATACACATCTTTAACTTAAGTGGCTCTTGTGGCGCCCCCAAAATAGGTATACATCACCTATTACGAGTCGCCAAATACATGATGCGAGAATACAAATACAATCAATAATATACAACAAGAAAGTTGTGAGTTTTAATACAAATATTGTCTTCTAGACAATATCCACTCTCGAGAATAAGTCCTCATTACATTTATTATCACACTATTTAACGTAATAGTGAGGACTACTAATACTATCATCCGGTTCATCACTCCATTCCCCGACTAAGTCCCAAATGATATTCTCATTTCACGAAGAGAACGGTGAAAGAAAGGGTGAGCTCAACTAGCCCAAGAAGAAATATTATGACTAAGATAATGCGAATAAATTATCATTAGTCTTCAACAATGTTAAACCGATAAAATATAATAGACATCAAGTTTAAGCTGCGGTGGATCAAGCAATCCATTAAAAGAGTCAAGTAGAGAATAAAATCTACTATCTTTTATGATTAAAAGGTTTTCATCACTTTTATCATTTGGGACTCGACAATAAATAATCCACATCATCAAATCATCCCCACTACAAACCAAGGATATTATTTAGTATCACAACCACGAATTATCCATGCACTACGGGCCAAAGATAATCGCGTTTTCATCAATGGTCATGATTATGCCAACAACTGTCCATCAATGCACTACAGGCCAATGAGGACTTTTATCACATCATTTGTAACATTACGGTTAAGTGATTACACCGAATAATTCACAGTGGTAATCATACCAAGTCCATCTATGCACTACTGAGCCCACAAATGACTTTAAAAAAAATATAAACATGAGGATGATGACAATGATATAAGAATTCAATAAAACAAGTTCATGAATTAATTTATTCAGGAACTAATAATGTTCAAATTATCAACATGATACTTCTTTGTAGAGTAAAATTCAAGAATGCTCAGAAAAATATTTCTATGAAAAGATACTGGATGAAGCGCAAATATCAAGGATATTCCACTAACTTCATGGAGTATAAAAGTCAAAACTTTAACCAACTAAGTATAATAAAGAATGGAATAACAAAAGAAATCACCATGCATGCGGTACTTCGCATAGACGAGTTATTCAATGAATAATAAATAACGGAACCGGTCGAGCGTGTACATGCCGAGCGGGATATTCAACCGAGAATAATAAGTAATGGAACCCGGTCCGTAACGCATGCCTTGTGATATATTAAAACGAATAATAAAGGCGAAATAATAGAAGAATTTCACCAAGTATAGGGTAGCTCACATTATCTGAGTTATTCAATGTAATAAATAAAGAATGGAATAACAGAAGTTCTCTTCATGAATACAAAAGAAATAATATCCCTTACCGTAAAAGAAAAGTATTCCGACTGGTAGGGTGGGGATATTCTTTAAGAAAACTTGCACTACGCTCAAAGCTTCTTAAAAGTCTAAAGAACTACCTCAAGATTATAGAAGAGAATTCTCTGGATTTCTGGTGTGATTTTAATTCTAACTAAGCATCCTATTTATAGAAAAATAGAAAGGATACTATTTGGAAAAAGAGAATCACGTACGCAACAGAAGAAGTCACAGGCTGCAACTTATCAGTACTAATTAAAACTTTTAACCAATAAGGGAGTAGCCTTCAAAATAATTCCAACGTTGCTTCCATCAAGAATATTTTTAACCAATCAGGGACTAACTCCCATGTGAGGGAAATGCTAATTCAAAGCATTGACCAATGAGGAAACACCTCCATAATATAGTATTGAATAGGAAGCATTCTTGAATTATATTTGGCCAACATCCGTTGATACTCTACCCCATTTCACACGCATCATCACCCACTCACTCTAATTCATATAATATTAATACTCATTCCACCATTTCCACTTTTCACCAAAATTCTACTTTTCCATCAATTTCCATTCACACACATTATATATATATATATATATATATATATATATATACTCCACCCACCACACACAATACAAACTTATATAAATAAATTCCCTCAATATTTTTAACAACATTTATCATCAATCTTATAATTCACAATATTAATCGACCAGGTCGTTCCCAGGAAAGAGGGGGCTTTCCAATAAGGATTTTTTTCCCTATTGGCGCGCAATTAGGTGACCAAACCTCTCATTGACAGAACTTCTAGACATCGTTCATATTGTAAATAATAATATTAATAACTTCGTCGTCTCAATTATTGATTTAATAATATATAAAATATCGACAATAATTGAATAAAACTGAATGACTTCTTACGTAAGCATCAATAATCAATACCGTGTGCTACTATGCAATCACGCCTATTACTGTACTTTTACTACCGAGTAGTTCAACAGTAACAACGGTAAAACTTCCGCCGTTATTTTCAATAAAATATTTTTGTTGTTTTCTCAATCCGATAATAATTCTGCTGTGGGGTCCACCAATGATTGTGCCGTCGTACGAATATTCCCTATTAAAACAAATATTCCCCGACCAATCGTATAATATATAACAACTTGCGTACTTTGAAAAATTTATAAATATTGCCCACAACTATAACATTATATCAAATTCATTTCATAATATTCAAAAATGATAATTATAGAAAATTCATTTTTATTCATAAAAGTTGGGGTCTTACAGCTCTGGCTTTCCTAAAAACTACGGTGGTTCCAGCTCCTTGAATTGCTTAACAGTGACCAGCCGTGAGTTGTCATTGTTTCCACCTACATTTTGAACAGGAGTCTCTCTCATTTGGTGTTGCATGGATTGCAGAAATCTCCTAAACATCCCACCGTTCATCATTTGGTTGGTGTTATTGTTTACATGAGGATTATTGCCTTCCTGATGCACATTATCCTTATTATTGATTGACGGTGACTCAACAGTCTCATGTGCTCCATTTCTTATCTCAACATTTTCAGATGTCCTTTTCAAATACTGCCACTAAACAAGGGTTAATTGAATTTCCACATATTATCCCTATATTCTGACCGACCAATTAAATAACAAATAAGCTTAGGTAGGACACACTAGCAAAGGATTTACTCATCTCACCCCTCCTAGTTCTAGCCTCAGATATCCGCCAGGGATCATATCCCTAAGCTTTGATACCAACTATGACGCCCAAAAAATAGGTCCATACAACCCATTCTGAGTCGCCAAATACATAGTACAAAATTTAAATACAAACTTAATTTACACAATTATTAATTGTCGTGCAGAATACGACAAAACATAAGCTGAGAGTTTTAACATGAATATTGTCTCATAGACAATATCCAAACTTAAATGGAGTCATCAATACAATTATTATCACACTATTTTATAGAATAGTGAGGACTACTAGAGCCACCATCTTGGACCATCACTCCATTCCCCGACTAGTCCCAGTTATATTCTTATTTCCTGAAGAGAACAATGAAAGAAAAGGGTGATGTGGCGCCCCGAATAGGTCCACACGACCCTTACGAGTCACCAAATACATGGTACAAAATTTAAATACAAACTTCATTTATCTGTTTGTCAGTGCAAAATACAACAACACAATAGATGAGTTTCAAACAAATATTGTCTCATAGACAATATCCAAACTCAAATAAAGTCCTCATTACAATTACTGTTAAACTATTTTACAAAATAGTAAAGACTGCTATATAAACCATCTTGAACCATTACTTAAATTCTCGACTAGTCCCAGCTATATTCTCGCCTCCTGAGAAGAACAATGGAACCAAAAGGAAAAGAGTGAGCTCAACTAGCCCAGTAAAGAATATTATGACTAAGATAATGTAGAAAAAATTATCCTTAGTCCTCAACAGGGAAAAATCTGACAGAATACAATAGACAACAAGTTTTAGATCAACAACTGCAGCGGAAGCAACAATCCATTAGAAGAGTCAAGTAGAGAATGATGTCTACTATCTTCTATGATTTAAAAATCCATCATCAATATTTTATCCCTGTAATACCAATCAATAAACATTTCACATCATCAAATTATCCATGCACTACGTGCCAAGGATATTCGTTAGTATCACATCAATAAATTATCCATGCACTACGGGCCAAGGATATTCGTTAGTATCACCAGTGGTCATGATCACGCCAAATAACTGCTCATCTATGTACTACGGGCCAAAGAGGAATTTCACCACATCATTTATTTGTAACATTATAGGTCATGATTATACCAATATAAACTTTTCTGGTCATAATTATACCAATTAACAGTCCATCTCTGCTCTACTGACCAAAGATGACTTTTACCACAACATAAGCATGATGATGATGACAATGATATAAGGAATTAATCAAGTGAGATCAATGATAAATATTAGATATTTATAATTCAATTTATCCAGAGTTCAAGATTATCCAAATTGTCAGCATGATAATTTATTTGTGGTGTAAAATTCAAGAATGATATTCATGTATCAAAAATAATTTGGACAGAAAAGAAATCATTTTTATCATGAATAGTTCCCTGATAATAGTATCCGAATGAATAGTACCCCGTCATGCAAAGTACCCCAAATTCCCGAGTGAGTAGTACCCAAGTGAATAGTACCTGAGTGAATAGTAGCAAATGAATAGTAACCCGTCATGCAAAGTACCCCGGATCCCCGAGTGAATAGTACCCTGAAGGAAAATATTAAAATTTAATAAGAAAGTTCTGACCAATATTTCAATGAAATGATACTAGATGAAGCGCAAAACTTGAGGATATTCTACAAATTTTAGGGATTATAGAAGCAATACTTACCATAGTAAGTTTAGATTTAAGAATATGAAAAGAAATAATATACGAAAATGGAAATGGATTTTCACATCAAATGCGCGTAATTTAAATGAGCAGTTATTCCACATATTAAAGGATGAATACGAAAAATAATATCTCTTACGAATACGAAAGAAATAATACCCCTTACCTTGGTAGAAGATTGGATACTGCAATAGTGAAGTAGCAGAATACTCTTCTTCTTTCTCTCTATAGTTTCTTTCTCTATAGCTTCTCTTGTGAGTCTTAGTGAATTGGTGAGAATGAAAGAAGAAATAAACTTTTATTTATAGGAGAATGGACTAAATAGTAACTGATTCACGGATGGTTCAGATTGATTTACTATTAAAACGGACGGTCCATATTGATTTACTATTAAATCCACAACCGACGGTCCATATTAATTTACTATTAAAACTACAATTGACGGTCCAGATTGATTTACTATTAAAACTACCATCGATGGTCCAGATTGATTTACTATTAAAACCACCACCTGCAGTCCAGATTGATTTACTATTATAACTTCAACTGACGGTTTAAAAAATTAGCACATTTCCTCATGGAATAATAAGCCAAACTTATAACAAACGCCTCATAACAAATCCCTATATTTATATCAAAAATTGAATAAATATTTACTACAAATCATTTCTCTTTAATCAACACATTTTTAATCTTTTAATAATTATTCATCATTAATATTATAATTAACTCACAATATTAACAACCATATCATTTCCAGGAAAGAGGGGGCTTTTCGATAAGGATTTCTCATTATTAGCGCGTAATTAAATAACCTAACCCCTTTCCTCTATAGAACTTTCTAGACATTATCAATAATGCAAATAATAATATGAATAAATGTGTTATCTTAATTATTGATTTAATAATATAAAATATTATGCGAGATGATACTACTACGATGATAGTTGAATCAATAATATGAGATACTATCAAGTAACTATTATTGCAATAATTGAATAAAATTGGGTGACTTCTTACGTAAACATCAATAATCATAGATACTATGCAATACTGTGTGCTACTATGCAACAACACGTATTACTGTACTTTTATCACCGGATATTTTAACAGTTTAACGATAAAAGTTTTGTCGTTATTTTTATAAAAAGGTTATTTCTATATTTGATAGTTATTCCGTTGTGGGGTCCAACAATGATTGAGTCGTCGTATGAATATTCCCCGATAAAAAGAATATTCCCCAATACAACAAATATTTTATGACAACTTGCTTACTTTGTAAAATTTTCACATATCACCCTTAACTTTAACCTTTTATCAATTTAACCATTTACTAAATAAAATAATAATTATAAGAAAATTGAATACTTTCATTTCATAAAATTCAGGGTCTTACAATCTCCCCTCCTTACGTAATTTCTTCCCCAAAATTTACGTACCTGGTATGTCGAAGAGGTGAGGATACCTTGTTTTCATTTCAGATTCTAACTCCCAGGTCATTTCCTTAATATCATGGTTTCTCCATAAAACTTTAACTTGAGGTATAACTTTTGAGCATAGAATATGATCCTTCTTATCCAAGATTTTAACAGGTACCTTTTCATACGTTAAATCTTCTGCTATCTCGTCTGGTTCTAACTCAATAATGTGGTTCGGGTCTTTCACATATTTATGTAACATAGATATGTGAAAAACGTTATGAACATGAGACATAATTAGCAGTAAAGCGAGTCTATAGGTCATAGTTCCTACTCGATCGAGGATTTCAAATAGAACAATAAATCGAGGGTTGAGATTTCCTCTATTCGTCGATTCTTGCTTCTAAAATAGCACCTTCTTGTACTTTCTTCTTCATACTCATCGTATTTCAAGATTACGTAGCTTGGCGACTTTAACATTATCGATTAAAGTTGGTCCTACGCGTATATTCGACATCATCACATGGATCCCTAGAGTCTTTAACTCTATCTCCATCCTTTGTAAATCATATAAAATGGGCCTTTGTGTTGATAATATCACACTCGTACCCGCATACGATCTTTTACTCAACGCATCAGCTACCACATTCGTTTTTTTTGGATGATATTGTCAGAACAGGTGCTGATATGAGTTTCCTCTTGAGTTCTTGGAAGCACTTCTCACATTCCTCGCTCCATTCAAATTTTGTTTCTTTACGAGTCAACTGAGTTAATGTAGTGACGATTCGAGAAAATCCTTCCACGAATCTCCGATAATAACTAGCTAACCTAAAAGGCTACTTATTTCGATTACTAATTTAGGTTGCTCTCAAGCGTGACTCATATCCCAACCTTGGATAACACCTCACAATGGTTTGTGGCGCCCCAAAATAGGTATACATCACCCATCTTGAGTCACCAAATACATGGTACTAAATTCAATACAACTTGATTATCTGACGATTAGTGTAAAATACGACAAAATACATCTTTGTGAGTTTTAATACAAATATTGTCATCTAGACAATATCCACACTCAATTTAGTCATCATTACATTTATTATCACACTATTTAATAGAATAGTGAGGACTACTAAGACACCATCTCGGACCATCACTCCGTTCCACGACTAGTCCATTTCCACGTTCTCATTTCACAAGAGAACAGTGAAAGAAAGGGTGAGCTCAACTAGCCCAGTAAGAAATATTATGACTAAGATAATGCAAAATAAATTATCATTAGTCTTGAACAATGTTTAAACTAATAAAATACAATAGACATCAAGTTTAACTGCAGCGGAACATGCAATCCATTAAAAGAGTGAAGTAGAGAATAAAATTTACTATCTTTTATGATTTAAAAAGGTTTTTCATCACTTTTATCGCTGAGACTCAGTTTAATAAATAATCCACACCATCCTTGCACTACGGCAAAGAATATTCATTAGGGTCATGACCACAAATTATCCATGCACTACGGGCCAATGATATTTGTGTATTCATCAATGGTCATGATCATGCCAACAACTGTCCATCAATGCACTTCGGGCCAATGAGGACTTTTACCACATCATTTGTAACATTACGGTCATGATTACAAGAATAATCCACAGTCATAATCATACCAAGTCCATCTATATACACTTTGAGGGCCACGAGATGACTTTCAAAATAATATAAACATGAGGATGATGACAATGATATAAGAATTCAATAAAACAAGTTCAAGAATTAATTTATTCAGGGAGCGAATAACGTCCAAATTGTCAACATGATACTTCTTTGTAAAGTAAAATTGAAGAATGCTCAAAAAGAATATTTCCATGAAAAGATACTAGATGAAGAGCGCAAATATCGAGAATATTCCACTAATTTCATGGAGTGTAGAAGTCAAAACTTTAACCAACCGAGTATAATAAAGAATGGAATAATAAAAGAAATCACCATGCATGCGGTACTTTGCATGATGCGGGTTATTCAATGAATAATAAATATGAACTAGGTCGAGGCAAAATTAGCATCGACGGGATGTTCGAATAGAATAATAAAGACGGAACCAGGTCCGGCGTAAAACGCATAGACATGATATTCCAACAGAATAATAAAGAATGGAATAACAAAAGAAATCACCATGCATGCGGTACTTCACATAAAGCGAGTTATTCCAATGAATAATAAATAACGGAACCCGGAGTTCGGCGTAAAAAAGCATGCAGACGGGATATTCAACGAGAATAATAAAGAATAGAATAACAGAAGAATTTCACCAAGAATTTCACCAGGTTATTCCAACAGAATAATAAATAATGGAATAACATAAGTTCTCTTCATGAATACAAAAGAAATAATACCCCTTACCGTAAAAGAAGCTGGATATAGGAAAAGAAAGGTAGCAGACTTCTCTTCTTCTCTCTCTATAATTTTCTCTCTGTAGTTTCAATGAATTAAATGAAAATAATGAAGGAATGAGCTTCTATTTATAGAAGAATGGATGGCATAGTAACTAATTCATGAACGGTCCAGATTGATTTACTTTTAATCGGACGGTCCATACTTAAAGCAAAATCTTTTAAATAATATATATTATATAAATATATATAATATATAACATGTGTAGACAATATCAAGGCCCGTGACTTCAATTGATTTTATCAGCCAAGTTTTTCAATCTTGCATATATTTAATAATGCAATAATTCACCATTATGTAATCTAGCCAAATTTCCCCCCACTTTGTCAACAAAGGTATACATAATAATAATAATAATAATAATAATAATAATAATAATAATAATAATAATAATAATAATAATAATAATAATAATAATAATAATAATAATAATAATAATAATAATAATTATAATTGTACTCCCCACGTGAATAACAATTTTCCAATCCCACCCACTTGATAAAATCTCCCATCCCTTGACTAATTATCACCCTCATTCCCACGTCCACACCCATTTCTTCCCACCCCACTTGTCAACTTTGCATATATATAATATATATAAATATCAATCATACGTATATATATATATATATATATATATATATATATAAATAATGAAACAAAGGCGAGATAACTTTTCTCGTAAGCATCAATAATCAATACTGGTAGTGCTACTATGCAACCACGCCAGACATTCTTTGTACTTTACTACTGGAGTAGTTCAGCAAAGATAATACGGTAAAACTTCCTCCGTTATTTTCATAAAATATATTTTTATGTCGTTTTCTCGATCAAATGATAATTACATTATGGAGTCCACCAATGATTGTCTTGAGTAAATCTAATATTCCTGTTAAAACGAATATTTCCCGACCAATCGAATATTATATAACAACTTGCGTACTTTGAAAAATTTATAAATATTATCCACATTATATCAATTTCACTCCATAATACTCAAAAATGATATTTATAAAAAATTCATCTTTATTCAAAAAGTTGGGGTCTTACAACCTCCCCTTCTTATGAAATTTCGCCCTCGAAATTAGGGTACGTACCTGGTATATCGAAGAGGTAAGGATACCTTGACTTAATTTCAGATTTTAACTCTCAGGTCATTTCCTCAACATCGTGGTTTCTCCACAAAACTTTGACTTGAGGTATAACCTTGGAGCGTAGAATATATTCCTTCTTATCCAAGATTTGAACAGGAACATCTTTATACGTTAAATCTTCCGCTATTTCGTTCGGTTCTAACTCAATAATATGGTTCGGGTCTTTCACATATTTACATAACATGGATATATGAAAATATTATGAACACGAGACATACTTGGCGGTAAAGAAAAAGTCTATAAACTCACGATCCCTACTCGATCGAGGATTAAAAATGGGCCAATGAATCGAGGGTTGAGCTTTCTTCTCTTTCCAAATCTCATAACTCCTTTCCATAGAGAACACGTAACAACACATGATCTCCAATATTGAATTCCACGTCTTTTCGATGAAGATCGGCATAACTCTTTTATCGGTCTTGTGAGGTTTTTATACGTTGTCGGATCGTTTGAATCTTTTCCGTAGTCATACGTACCAACTTCGGTCCCAACAACGTTGCTTCACCCACCTCATCCCAGCATACTGAAGAACGACACTTTCTTCCATACAACGCCTCGAATGGAGCCATGCCAATACTTGCTTGATAACTATTGTTGTAGGAAAACTCCACCAATGGTAAGAACTTGTCCCAACTTCCTTTGAAAGTCAAGGACACGAGTCTTAATAGTTTGAATAGTCCTCTCCGATTGTCAGGTCCATCCGAGGATGATAAAAGCCAACTAAATCGTAAATCTGTGCCCATAGCTTTTTGCAAACTAACCCAAAATCGTGAAGTGAATCTTGGGCCTCGATCAGAAACTATGGATACTGGCATACCATGCAGTCTTACAATCTCGTTTATATACATACGAGTAAGATGTTCAAGTGTATAAGTTTCTCAGATTGGTAAGAAATGAAGCGGACTTGGTCAATCTATCAACAATGACCCAAATTGCATCTATGCCTTGAGAAACCTTGGGAAGACCAATGTGAAATCCATAGTAATGTGCTCCTACTTCTATTCTAGAATTTTAAGTGGTTGCAATGGACCTTTTGGTACTTGATGCTCCACTTTTGACTCGTTGACAAGTTAAACACCTTGAGATAAACAGTTGTTATCTCTCTCTTTATATTGCTCCACCAAAATATATGTCAAGATCACGATACATTTTGGTACTCCTGGATGGATTGCAAACGGTGTGTTATGCTCCTCCATCATGATTTTATACTTTAAATCGAATCGTTAGGAACACAAAATCCAGAGTTGACTCAAGTATTCCTTCTTCATCGATTCTTACTTCTGGCATAGCACCTTCTTGTACTTTCTTCCTTATATGCATCAGCTCCAGGTCTGTAGCTTGAGCAGCTTTAACTTTATCGATTAAAGTCGGTTCTACTCATATATTCGCCATGATCACATGGGTCCCTGAAGTCTTTAATTCTATCTCCATCCTTTGCAAGTCATACAAGATGGGCCTTTGCGTTGACAATATCGCACTTGTACCCGCATATGATCTTCTACTCAATGCATCGGCTATCACGTTTGCTTTTTCGGGTATGGTATGATCATAATCTTTCAACAATTCAAGCCAACATCATTTCCACATGTTGAGTTCTTTTTAGTGAAGAAATATTTGAGGCTTTTATGATCCATATAGATCTCCACTTTCTCCCCATACAGGTAATGCCTCCAAATTTTAAGTCTTAAAACGATAGTCGCCAACTCTAGATCTTGAGTAGGATAATTCCTCTCATATTCTTTTAGTTATCGAGAGGCATAGGCTATGACTTTCCCATGTTGCATGAGAACACATCCTAACCCTTTGCACGAAGCATCCATGTAGATGACAAATCCCTCCGAGCCGGATGGTATTGTCGAATAGAGTCTTTGAAATGAGTCTTCTTTTGAGTTCTTGAAAACTCTTCTCACATTCCTCGTTCCAACCGAATTTTGTATCTTTTCGAGTCAAATGAGTTAATGGAGTAGCGATTCGAAAAAACTTTCTACGAATCTCAGATAATAACCAAATAAGCCCAGAAAGCTACGTCTTTCGATCATCGATTTAGGTTGCTCCCGACTTTGAATTGCTTCAATCTTTGCTTAGGTCAAAAGATATTCCATGACTTGATACCACGTGCCCAAGGAATTCTACTTCCTCGCCGAACTCGCATTTCTTCAACTTGGCATATAACTTATATTCATGAAGCTTTTGGAGTATCGACCTCAAGTGTTGCTCATGATCTTCACGGCCTTTGGAATAAATAAGGATGTCATCAATAAAGACGACCACAAAGTGATCAAATATTCCTTGAATACTCGGTTCATCATATCCATGAAGGCTTCATGAGCATTAGTCAATCCAAAAGACATGACTAGGAATTCATAATTCCCGTCTGGGAGTTTCGAAAGCGAGTCTTTAGAATGTCATCGGTTCTAATCTTCAAAAGTGATATCCGAATCGAAGATCGATCTTTGAAAAGAATTTGGCGCCTTACAACCCGGTCAAACAGATCATCAATACGTGGTAATGGGTACCTATTTTGATGGTGACATGATTCAACTCCAGATAATCAATACAAAGTCACATACTCCCATCTTTCTTCTTCACGAATAGACAGAGCACCCCCAGGAGATGTAGTAGGATGAATAAAGCGATGTTTAACAATTTACGGAGTTGAGTCTTTAACTCCGAAGTTCAATAGAGCCATTCGATATGGGGCTTTGGAAATGGGTTTTATACCGGGTTCAAGGTCGATACAAAATTCAATTTCACGCTCTGGGGTAGGCCATGAAGTTCTTGAGGAATACGTCGGAAATTCATTAACAATAGAAATATCATTCAAAACTGACATATTTTTGTTTAGATCCGTGGCATGAGCTAAGAAAGCTTGACATCCGTTTTTCAATAAACGAATAGCTTTATAGCTTGAGATGACAGTGATTATTTTTAATGGTTTGGTTGCTTGAATTCGCATAATAGGTTGATTAGGAATATGAAAGCTAACAACCTTACGAAAATAATCGATTTTAGCATGATGAGTAGTTAACCAATCAATCCTTAAAATTATGTCAAATGCAAGTATTTTCAATGAAATAAGATCGATGAGTAATGCGAGGGTACCGATTTGAACCAAACAAGACTTATAAATAGTGGATGAAATAAAGGTTTCTCCCAACGGAGTTTCAACAGATAAGTCAAAGTCTAATTTCTCCGAGTCAAATTTAAGCGTTGAGCGCAAGTAGGAGAAATAAATGAATGGATAGAACCCAGTGTCAAATAAGGTATATACTTCACTAGAATTTACGATAAGCTTACCCGTGATTACCTCGTTGGGTTCCTTGCTTTTTGGGAGGTTACGACAAACGCTCTCCTTGAACAACCGGTTTTGTCTTATGCAGGGGCGACCTTTGATGCCTCCATCCCAGTAGGACTTGTCTTGATGCGGAGGACAAAATCGGGCAGGTGTCCTTCTCTTCCATAATTATAACATGCTTTGGAGGGCATCATACGGTTTGGTGATGTGTCCCTCCCTCCACATTTGAAGCATATGATAGGTGGTCGTTCTTCTTCCTTAACGACAGTCTTTGATCTTGATGTCTTTCCATCATTGTTGAATCTTCTTTTCTTGAAATTCATACTCTTATTGTTTTGGCCATGATTATCCACCGAAGTGGTTACCATTTACGGCATGCCCACATTTGTTGTCACCGCTCGATGATCGCTATCACTTCGGTATTATCATTTTTCCATTTGCTCTCTCTTTTGTTGGGTTGACTCATTATCGCGCCCAATAATCGAGCCCTATTAACAACATATGAATACAAACATAGTTTATGAGAAATAAGATATTGACGTATCTCGATTTCAAACCTCTTAGAAACATCCGCGTCATTCTCTCCTCATTATCAACCATGTGGGGCAAAAACCTTCGACAAACTTAGCTTCTTGACAAACATTGCTATATTGTTCGCTCGACTTGATGAACTCTACCTCCTTCACGTGTGATTTAATACTTTCGGAAAGTACTTGTCGTTGAACAGCTCTTGAACTTCTCCCAAGACATCTTCCGTAAGTATGGGTTGAGTACGCTTCTGATATTTGTTCTCTGAGAATCCCAAGACATCAAATATCTTGGTGATCTGCTTTATCCACGTCTTTGCCTTAAGTGGTTTTGGCTCTCCAATAAACTCCAGTGGTCCCATCTCCTTGAACTATTTAGCAGTGACGATCGGAGAGTTGCCAGTGTTTCCACCTGCATTTTGAACAGGAGTCGTTCTCGCCTGATGTTGCATGAATTGCATAAAGCCTATAAATATCCCATCGTTCATCATTTGGTTAGCGTTGTTGTTTTCATGAGGATTATTGCCATCCTGATGCACATTATCCTGGGTATTTATCGTTGGTGACTCAACAATCTCATGTGCTTCATTGCTTATCTCAATATTTTTGGATGCCATTTTCAAATACTGCCACAAAACAAGGGTTATTTGACATGTCACATATTATCCCTATACTCTGACCGACAAAATAAATACAAAATAAACTTAGGTAGGTCATACTAGCGAAGGAATTTATCCGTCTCTCCCCTCCTAGTTCTAGTCTCACATCTCAGCCAGGGATCATATCCCTAAGCTTTAATACCAATTGTGACGCCCCCAAAATAGGTATACATCACCCATTCTGAGTTGCCAAATACATGGTACATAAATTAAATACAAACTTCTTTTATACAATACGACAACATCGTAGCTTAGAGTTTTTACACAAATATTGTCTCATAGACAGTATACAAACTCAAATGAAGTCCTCATTACATTTATTACCACACTATTTCATAAAATAGTGAGTACTACTATAGCCACCATCTCGGACCGTCACTCTGTTCCTCGACTAGTCCCGGCTACTTTCTCATTTCCTGAAGAGAACAATGAAAGTAAAAGGGTGAGCTTAACTAGCCCAGTAAGAAATATTATGAAGAAGATAATACAGAATAAATTATCTTTTGCCTTCAACAGTGTTAAACTGATAAAATACAATAAACATCAAGTTTAACTGCAGTGGAATAATCAATCCATTACAAGAGTCAAGTAGAGCATGATATCTACTATCTTCTATGATTTAAAAAGTTCTTCATTAACTTTATCGCTGAGACTCATCTTAATAAATAAACCACATCATCGAATCATCTCTGCACTACGAGCCAAGGATATTTATGTAATCTAACTTGCACATTATTTCTACTATCTGCCTCTCCATTTTATCTATGTCTTTGAGCTGGAGCTGCGTCAAGCATAGATCTCTGAAGAAATTAGAAATCTCTATCAGTGCTTCAACCACACGTTTTGGTAACAAGTCGATAAATGCCACATGGATCAACTTCTGCATGAATACGTGACAATCATGACTTTTGAGACCCCGAAACTTTAGCTCTTCGACTTTACAACACCTTGCTATATTCGAAGAATATCCATCTAGGAGCTTCAGTCCACTGATCTAATTACATATCAATATCAACTGTTCCCTGGTCAAAGTATATTCAGCTTTAGGCGTTACCGTCTTACTACCCTCTTGATACAGCCACAGATCTTCCCTAATGTTCATTTCTACCAAATCAAGTCTCGACTTGTTGTTGTCCTTTGTTCTACCACTGACATCTAGGACTGTATAAAAAATGTTATCAAATACGTTCTTCTCAGTATGAATCGGATCCAAACAATGACGAATGTAGAGTGTAGCCCAATAAGGCAGGTCAAAGAACATGGATCTGTGTGTCTAGTTGTGAACCTTGCCGTAACCATAAGTTCGCTCTAATCTATGATTCTTCCTTGGAGGTGGAAACTTCAAATGACTAATCCAACTTAACACTACTGACCCAGAAAGACGGCCAGGTACTTGATGTTTCTCTGTTTTTCGATTGAATTGTCTGCTCATCCGTCGATAACGATGTTCAATCGGTAAAAACTGTCTGGATGTTGAAAAGAAACTCATTTTCACCCCATGTTTGAGTCGCATAGCTTTAACTGACTCCATGCACACGGGACATGACAAGCCCCCATGAGTCGACCATCCACTATTTCATTCTTAATGCCGGGAAGTCATTTATTGTCCACAGTAAAGCTGCCCTCATGTTAAAGTTCTGCTTAAGAGATACATCATAAGTTTGAACCCCTTTTTCCCACAACATCTTCAACTCATCAACTAACGGCCTGAGGTATACATTGATGTCTTTACTCAGACTCTTATCACCCGGAATTAGTAAAGGCATGAACATGTAGGGATCTTTCATGCACATCGAAGGCGGGAGGTTATACACCACAATAATCATCGGCCAAGTTGAGTAGGGCTTTGTTTAAGGTCCGTTAAACGGATTAAACCCATCCGTAGCAAGTCCAAGCCTAACATTACGAACCTCTTCAAAAAACGAGGGGTGCTTGTTAACAAAATTTTTCCACTCAAGCCCATCTGTCGGGTGCGTCAGTTGACCTTCGACTATGTCCCGTGTAGAGTGCCACCTCATATCCTCGGCGGTATGTGTTGACATGAACAACCGGTGAAGCCTCGGGGCACTGGGAAAGTAACGTAAGATCTTTCTCAAAGACGTCTTTTCCCTTTTTCTTACTGTTCATCACGATGTCTACTTGTACCACAAATATCACATGACCTCTTATCTTTATTAACATCACCGTAATACAACATACAGTTATTCTCACAAGCATCAATCTTCTTATACCCTAGATTGAGCCTTTTGACCATTTTCTTCACATCATAGTACGACTCCGGTAACTTATTGCCTGTAGGTAAGCACTTCTTCACAATGCTTAACAGTTCATTAAAACCTCTCTCGCTATAGTCATGCTCGTTCTTGAAGTGTAAAAACTTAGTCATGACAGATAAGATGGTGTGATTTTTGTGCCAGTCATACAGTGGCGTCGCTGCTTCATGCAATAACTCAAAGAAACCCTTAGCCCCATCATTCGGCTCTTGCTCGACACTACTGCCATCCCTGTCTGTATTCCACTGGAAGTATGAACCAGCAGCTTCGACTATCATGTAAGTATAGTTAAAGGTTTCATCACCTTTGGATTCCGATTCTGATTCATGTTCATCCAACCAGATTTCCCCATGATAGATCCATGTCGTATAACCCTGCTTGAACCCATACGCAAATAAGTCGCACATGACATCACTCCTTTCCTTCCACACTTCATTCACACACCTCTTACAAGGACATCTGATCTCATCGCCGCTGACTTGCTCAAACACGAAGTTGAGAAACTGTTTAACCCCACTACGATACTCAGAGCTAAGCCCACTCCTATTAGTGGCTACCCTACGTTCCATCCAACTTCGATCAACAGACATCTCGGACAACTGTCTGCTATATATATAGAAAGTTAGACAAACACAATCAAGTCTCCAAGTTAATGTATATGCAAGCATATGAGTTTCCTAACTTCATCTCCCACTCTAACGAATCGCTTCTATCCCATTCTGTGATGTGTCACCATCGATGCCAACAACTTGAACACATCTTTAAATTTTTTCGTAAATTTCTAAGAAGACCTCCCCCAATCGTCTTCAAGTAGACGAAATAGACTAACACATCATAGTCTAACTATGCACCCGAAGAACATCAAGAGATATATACTGACCGAAAATTCAAAAAATATAAAGACGTGCTCAAGTCGTTAATACTGACCTAAGTGAGATCGAAACATATAAGAACAGTCCCAAAACGAGGACTATTTGAGATTCACTCCTACTAAGTGAATCTCAAACGGGTTTCTAAGCTTCCTAAACTATATGAAAATATGCACATGTGAAATTGAATACTATATTGAGAATTAATTATGAACCATAATAAAAGAAATTGATTCATCGATTCTCATGAGTATACAAAATCAAAGACTACATATTAAATAATCCTCTAGAACATATTTAAAATAGCACAATGCTACCATTTTAATTAAGCAATAAAATGGAAATAAAGATGCGGTGCTATTTATATTGAGAAAACATTCTATTCGTTTCAAATAGATGTATCTCAATAACATAGATGTATCTCAACCGTCAGTACACATGTTACATTTTTAACATGAGAACCATTGAATTTCAAGTAATAACATATACTTGGGTGCAGATATATTAAAGTAGCATTTGGTACAACACCCTCACTACACACAAGAAAAAGACATATTAATAAAGCTATTTGCAGTATCACTCATACAGAAAGGAAGAAGTTCATAGAATCAATAGCTCTTCTGTGTTACCCATTTGGTATAATTAACTAAAGTTTGCCTTTGATCTAATTCAATCATCAAATAACCAATTTAGAAAGTACTTAAAGAGAATAAAATAGATTTTAAAGGTTAACACAAGATATATATATATATATATATATATATATATATATATTATACTATCTTATTTGAATAAGTAAATGAGTTCAATATTAATAATCAGAGCTTTAATGAACTTAATTGAAGAAAAATCTAAATTCTTTAGCACAAGAAATTCTCAACTGAAATTGGGTATCATCACAAACGGAAAGAAATACTCTTGAATCCCTACGCATCCCACACAATGACCCTATAATAAAAACAAAAAATAACACACAAATTCCCAAGTTGAGGTTTTTTTTCAATTCAACTATATGAAATCATGCAATATATACAAGGAATCCCAATAACTCATAAAATTACAAAGCTAATGCATTACACCACTAAATTAGACGTTTGTAGTACAACATTTGGAGTAGAAATGTTAAAGAAACTAAAAAATTCCAACTTTATATTCCATTTATTATTTGGCAGATGCAAAGAAAAATTTAAACCATTATCCAGAAAAGTTAATACAAAAGAAAAAGCAATATCATTCACAATCATAAGCAAAGTGATATTGCAAAGTGAAGACTCAGAAGAAATATAATCTCATTTAAACCTAGTTTATATGCAAAAATTTGTGAGCTCAAATCTATACAAAAAATGCTAAAACAAAACAATAAAATCAAATTAAACACCCTAAAATTAGGGGAAGAAGAGCTTCACCTTGCAATTTGAAGGAAACCAAAAGTACAAAAGAAGCTGTGGCGGTCGGAGGAGGCGGGAAGGAGTGTGGCGATCGGAGGATAGGTAAAGTAGGAGGAGTTCTGCAATGGCCTTTTAAGGTGATGAGAAGCGAGGAGAGCAGAGGTTAGGATGATGATATATGATGATGGGGCTAGCTAATCTCCATTGGGATGGTGATGGGGTGAACTGTGAAATCAAATTTTCGAAATGGGATGATTAGTTTAGGAAATGGGCAAACTGGGATTGACGAATTGAGAGGGAAAAACGAATATCAGAGAGGGAAAAAATAATAGGAGTCGTTGCCGTCGTGAACCAGGGCTTGAATTAATAGAATTCATTCTCGACGGCCAAGCCGTCGATATTGATCCCGTCGCTAGTGAGTTATTCTTGACAGCGTTGCCATCGACTGTGATTTTTGTGTCCGTCGCCAATGAGTTTTCCTTCCACCGCCAAATTTTCTCACCAAAATTATCCCATTGGAATGACATTATCAACGACACTCATTCTCGACGGCTTCCCAGTCGGTATTAAGGTCATTCTCGATGGGACATATGTCGTCGCGAATGACCCTTTTTCTTATTGTGGGTTAGACTACGCCATAGATGGCTGCCTACGTATATCTATGCAAGGAGATTAGGTCTACGTAGTTCACGCTTGGTGAGTTAGACCTAATTTAATTTGATTAACTTTTCCAAGTAGGATGATGGCTGCTAGATTTCATACGTAATATCTTTTGACAGAGTCTGAATTAACATGCTGGGGAAATTCTTCATTGTTCATTTCTTGTAATCTGAGGGCTCCTCCTAAAAAAAGTTCATTGACAATGAAAGTGTCGTCCCAGTTTGGGGTAAATTTTCTTTTGACTGCATCTTAATTAGAGATGACCTTTTTTAGCACCAGGTCATTTTCTTTGAATTGTCCAAGATGAACCTTCCTGTTATAGGACTAAGAAATCCTTTGTTGATATAACTGACCATAGAATATAGCGGTAGCCCTTTTCTCATCTATCATAGATAATTGGATGTATTGGTCTTGCAACCACTGGTCTTCTTCCATCTGAGCATTTATTAACACTCTTAATGATTTTATTTCTACTTTTATGGGGAGTATCGCTTCCATGCCATAGACTAATGAATAGGGGGTGGCCCTAGTAGAAGTGCGTATTGATGTTCTATATGCTAACAAAGTCAGGGGTAATAAGTCTGGCCATCTTTTTTGATTGGCAGACATCTTTTGAATGATTTTTTTGATGTTTTTGTTGGTTTCTTCAACAAATTCGTTCATCCTGGGCCGATAGATAACGAAATTGAGATGTTTGATATGAAATTTGCTGCACAATTCCTTCATCATTTGGTTGTTCAGATTCTTGGCATTGTCTGATACGATTGCCTCCGGTTGTCCATATCGACAAATCACATTATTTCTAATGAAATTGATTATGACCTCTTTTGTGACTTTGAGAAAAGAGACATCTTCTACCCATTTGGTGAAGTAGTCGATCATGATAAAGATGAACTTATGACTGTTGCTGGCTTTGGACTCGATCGACCCGATAATGTCCATTTCCCACATAACAAAGAGGTAGGGCGAACTCATACAATGTAGTTCATTTGGAGGAGCGTGGATATCATTTCCATGGATTTGATATTGATAACATCTTTTGACGTGATCCTCATAATCTGCTTTAATGGAGAGCCAATAATGCCCAGTTCTTAATATCTTCTTGGCAAGTAAGGGACCGCTCATGTGTGGCCCGCACACTCCACCGTGTACTTCATCTATAAGCCTCTGGGCTTGGTCTCTGTTCAGACATCTTAGGAGTCCCATTCCTACATCTCTTTAATTTGTAAATAGAATCTCCACTTAAATATAATTTCATGGCCATTTTATGGATTCGCTTTCTTTCAGCTTGGCTGTGTTGAATTAAATATATCGGAACATGTTATTTCATAGAATAAAATAAAATCAATAATCATAATATTAAGTACTTACATGAATTGAGAGAAGCTATCTTGTATGTATCACGCTTCCGCTGTGCTTAAGGGTGAAAGTCTTCAATTGCCTTTCTCAATCTTAAGATGGATGTATAGGTGTGTATAAAAATTCTTGATACGACAATTGGGACCAAACCCTAACTGACTTATTTATAGAATAGCTAAGGGTCAAAATCTTCCATCAAGATTATGAAACCCTAGGACCCATTATGCCAAATACTATTAGGAATATTATTTATAGGCCACATAATTAATTACCAAACCCATAAATAAAGTGATTAAATTAATACAATATACAAGCCCAATAATTACATAAATAGTAGAGGCTACATAAGGAATAAAATATTCCAACATTCTCCCACTTGGCCGAAATACTATTTATATACAAAACATAACACTTACAATCATTGATTTGGCAAGTATTAATTTAATATCTACATCTTGTTCAAATAAAAACACCAATGCGAATTAATATAGTCTTTGTGTCACTATTAACACAAGATCCCCATTAGTTACACAATTAGTACTTTTATTAGAACGAAGATTAACATTAAGCATAACAAGTATGAATAGAGTTTACATAACTAGTAATAAATTAAACTCATTCATATGGTCCAAAACATAACCGTACCGTTTGCTCACAAGTTCCCAACTGTACACAATAAAGAGAATAGTAAACCACAAACATAAAGTGCATGTGACGCCCCCAAAATTAGGTATACATCACCCATCTTGGGTCGCCAGATACACGGTACAGAGTTCAAATACAACTTACTAATACAACTATCGTGTATAATATGACAAAACATAAACTGTGAGTTTGAATACAATTATTGTCTACTAGAGATTATACAAACTCAAAAGGAGTCCTCATTACAATTATTATCACACTATTTCACAAAATAGTGAGGACTATCGATGCTATCCTCTCGACCATCACTCCGCTCCCGACTCGTCCCCAACTATATTCTCATTTCAAGAGAACAATGAAAGAAAGGGTGAGCTCAACTAGCCCAAGAAGAAATATTATGACTAAGATAATGCGTAATAAATTATCATTAGCCTCCAACAATGTTAAACCGATAAAATACAATAGACATCAAGTTTAACTGCAATGAACAAGCAATCCATTAAAAGAGTCAAGTAGAGAATAGAATTTACTATCTTTTATGATTTAAAAGTTTTTCATCACTTTTATCACGAGACTCAAATTTCAATAAATAATCCACATCATTAAATCATCCCTACACTACGTGCCAAGGATATTCTTTAAGATCAATGCACCACCTAATTATCTCAGGCACTATGGGCGAAAGATAATCATGTTTTCATCAACGGCCAGTCCCGATCATGCCATAAAACAATTCATCTTTGCTCCTCGTCAAGAGAATCCATAGCCATAATCATACCAAAATTGTCCATCAATGCACTACTACCAATGAGGACTTTTAATTTTCACATCATTTGTAACATTAAGGTCATGATTATACCGAATAATCCTCGGTCATAATCATACCAAGTCCATCTATGCACTACAGAAAATACGAGATGACTTTTAACATAACATAAACATGAGGATGATGACAATGATATAAGAATTCAATTAAACAAGTTCAAGAATTAATTTGTCCAGAAACCAATAACGTCCAAATTGTCAACATGAAACTGCTTTGTAGAGTAAAATTCAAGAATGGTCAGAAGAATATTTCCACGAAAAGATACTGGATGAAGCGCAAATATCAAGGATATTCCACTAATTTGATGGAGTATAGAAGTCAAAATTTTAATCAACTGAGTATAATACCGAATAGAATAACAAAAGATATCACCATGCATGCGGTATTGATGTATTTTGTTATTTCAATGTAATAATAATAACGGAACTAGGTCGTGAAATTCACAATCAAGCGTGATTTTCCAACAAAATAATAAATGCGAATAATAAATGATGGAACCAGTCCCATGATAAAGATGCATGTGATATTCCGATAGAATAATAGAAGAATGTCACCAAGTATAGGGTAGCCCACGATACAAAAGTTATTCCAACGTAACAATAAAGAAATGGAATAATGTAAGTTCTCTTCTTGAATACAAAAGAATAATATCCTTACCGTAAAATAATACTTGATATAAGAGTAGTAAAAAGTAGCGTAAAACTTTTCTTCTATCTCTATAGTTTCTCTCTCAGAGTTTAGTAAATTCGTAAGAAAATAATGAAGGAATGAGCTTCTATTTATAGGAAAATGGAATGCATAAGAATTAATCCATGAACAAATTCGTATTGATTTACTTTAATCAATCGTCCATATTTAAAGCAAAATCTTTTAAATAAAAATAATATATTCTATTTTATATAAAAAGATTTTTACTATGCAAACACTATGCATAATAAAATATAATATATTCTATTTATGTAATAACTTTAATAAAGTATTCTGTTTTATATAAAAAGATTTTACTATGCAAAACACTATGCATAATAGAATATAATATATTCTATTTATAGAATAACTTTAATAAAGTATTCTGTTTTATATAAAAAGATGTTTCTATTTTATTACGTGAATAAAACAAAACTTCTAAATCAACAATAATTGAATCAAATAATGTGAGATACTATGCAGCAACTATTGTAGCAATAATTGAACAAAACTGAGTGACTTCTCACATAAATATCAATAATCAATACCGTGTGCTACTATGCAACAACGCGTATTACTGTACTTTTACTACCGAGTAGTTTAACACTATCAACGGTAAAACTTTCGCCGTTATTTTCAATAAAATATTTTTGTCATTTTCTCAATTCGACAATAATTCATTTGTAGGGTCCACTAATGATTGTGCCATTGCATTTAATATTTCCCTTAAAAACGAATATTCCCCACCAATCGAATATAATATGACAACTTGCATACTTTGCAAAATTTATAAATATTACCAACAACTATAACATTATCTCAAATTCACACCATAATATAAAAAAAATTATTTCAAGAAAATTAATTCTTTATTCATAAAATCTGGGGTTTCACAATCTCCCCTCCTTATGGAATTTCTCCTCGAAATTTACGTACGTACCTGGTATGCCGAACAGGTGAGGATACCTTGACTTCATTTCAGATTCTAACTCTTGAGGTATAACCCTTGAGTGTTGGATACGATTCTTCTTATCCAAGATTTTAACACGAGATCTCATACGTTAAATCATCTGCTATCTCGTCCGATTCTAAATTAATAATGTGATTCGGGTCATCCACATATTTACGTAACATCGATACGTAAATAAAAAAGTTCTGAATACACAACATACTTAGCGGTAAAACGAGTCTATAGGCCACAGTTCCTACTTCATCGAGGATTTCAAATGGGCCAATTAAATCGAGGGTTGAGATTTCCTTTCTTCGTCGATTCTTGCTTCTAGAATAACGCCCTCTTGAACCTTCTTCTTCACCTTCATCAGCTCTGAGTATGTAGCTTGAGCGGCTTTAACTTTATCGATTAAATTCGATTCTACTCGTATATTCGTTATCTTCACTTGGGTTCCTAGAGTCTTTCACTCTTTCTTCATCATGTGTATGTTATACGAAATGAGTCTTTGTTTTAACAACATCGCACTCGTAAATGCATACGATCTTCTACTCAACACGTCAGCTACCACGTTTGCTCTTCCACGATGATATTGAATAGTACGATCGTAATCTTCAGCAGCTCGAGTCAACGTCTTTGGCGCATGTTACGTTCATTTTAGTTGAAGAAATACTTGAGGGTTTAAGAAATGGGTTTTTGTACTGGGGTCAATACAAAATTCGACTTCACGCTCTAGGGTAGGCTAGGAAGTCTTTAAGAATACGTCAAGAGATTTATTAATGATAGAAATATCATTCAAAACTCATATTTCATCCAAGACTTGGATAGTACGTCAAATTGATACCAACTGTGACTTCTATCCCTTAACCTAGATAGCACCTCACAATGATACCTATCAACTTGTCATCGTCATTCACGACATCGCCTAAAGAAAGTCTGGCTTCGGTGCATTCCACACAAGGAAGTCATCAACAAAAGGATCGGAGCTCTTTACTTATGGCTTGATATGACAATGATTGAATTTAGTGGTTTGGTTGCTTGAATTCGCATAATAGGTTGGTTAGGAATATGAAAGCTAACAACCTTATGGAAAACATGATGAGTAGTTAACCAATCGTTTAAAAAAAAAACCACATCAAAGGTAAGTATTTTCAAAGAGATAAGATCGACAGGTAACGTGAAAGTGTCGATTTGAATCAAATAAGATTTATAAACAGTGGAGGTAACGAAGGTTTCTCCCAATGGAGTTTCAATAGATAAATCAAAGTTTAACTTCTCCGGAGTTAAGTACAAACATTGAACACAACTAGGTGAAATAAAAGAGTGAGTAGAACTAGTATCTAACACGGTATAGACTTCGTAAGAGCTTATGATTAACTTACCCGTGATAATTTTATTCAGGTCCCTCGTCACGAGAAAAAAAATGCTATCTCTTAAACTACCGGCTTTGGCTTGTCTGGGACATCCTTTGGCATCACTATCCCGGTTGGACTTGACTTCACCATACGACAAAATCGAGCTAGGTGACTTTCTCTTCCGCAATTAAAAAATGCTTTGGATTGTTGCGTACAGTTTGGACGGATGTGTCCCTCTTGTCCGCATTTAAAACATACGACCAATGGGCGTTCTTCTTCCTTTAAAACGGGTGCTGGTGCCGACGTCTTCACGTCATTGTTGAACCTTCTCTTCTTAAAATGTCCATTCTTATTATCTTGGCCATGATTACCAACCAAATGGTTACCATTCTTGGCATGATAATATCCCCACGATGGTTATCGTTGTTCACGATGACCGCTACCACCCAGTATGATTATTATCGTGTTGTTGGTCGTTGCCTTTTGGTTGTGCTGACTCATTATCGCCCTCCAATAACTGAGCCCTATTCACAACATCTGAATATAAACAAAGTTTGTGAGAAATGAGGTATTGACGTATCTAAGGTTTCAAACCTCTTAAAAACATCCGCGTCATTCTCTCTTCATTATCAACCAAGTGGGACACAAATCGGGACAACTCGGCAAACTTGGCTTCGTACTGCGACACGGTCACGTTATTTTGCTCTAACTTGATAAATTCCACCTCCTTCATATGACGAATGCTTTCGGGAAAGTACTTGTCATTGAACAGCTCTTGGAACTTCTCCCAAGACATCTTGAGTGCGCCAGGCTGGGTACATTTTATTGATTCCCACCAGTAATCTGCCTCTTCATGCAACATAAAGGTGGCAAAAGTAACCTTTTGCTCCTCGGAGCATCCCAAGACATCAAATATCTTGGTGTTCTGCTTTAACCACGTCTTCGCCTTAAGTGGTTCTGGCTTTCCCAAAAACTCCGGTGGTCCCAGCTCCTTGAATTGCTTAGCGGTGACCAACCGTGGGTTGCCATTGTTTCCTCCTGCATTATGAAGCCGCTTTCACTTGATGTTGCATGAATTCTAAAAAGCTCTTAAACGTACCGTCGTTCGTAAATTGATCAGTGTTGTTGTTTACAGGAGGATTATCGCCATCCTGTCAGCACATTGTCCTCGATTATTGATATGTGGAGAATCAATACCTCCTCAGGCTCCATTCCTATTCTCAACATTCTCGGATGCCATTTTCAAACACCGCACAAAACAAGGGTTAATTAACATATCACATATTATCCCTATATACTGATCGACCAATTAAATACCAAATAAACTTAGGTTAGTCATACTAGCGAAGGAATTCCCCGCCTCCTCCTCCTAGTTCTTGTCTCACATCTTAGCCAGTGGATCATATCCCTAAGCTTTGATACCAACCGTGACGCCCCCAAAATTAGGTATACATCACCCATCTTGGGTCGCCAGATACATGGTATGTAATTCAAATACAACTTACTAATACAACTCGTCAGGTATAATACGACAAAAACATAAACTGTGAGTTTAAATACAATTATAGTCTACTAGAGATTATACAAACTCAAAAGGAGTCCTCATTACAATTATTATCACACTATTTCATAAAATAGTGAGGACTACTAATGCTATCCTCTGGACCATCATTCCGTTCCCCGACTCATCCCAGCTATATTCTCATTTTCTAAAGAGAACAGTGAAAGAAAGGGTGAGCTCAACTAGCCCAGTAAGAAATATTATGACTAAGATAATGCAGAATAAATTATCATTAGCCTCCAACAATGTTAAACTGATAAAATACAATAGACATCAAGTTTATCTGCAGCGGAACAAGCAATCCATTAAAAGAGTCAAGTAAATAATAGAATCTACTATCTTTTATGATTTAAAAAGTTTTTTATAACTTTTATCGCTGAGACTCAGCTCAATAAATAATCCACATCATTAAATCATCCCTACACAACAGGCCAAGGATATTCTTTAGTATCACGACCACGAATTATCCATGCACTACGGGCCAAAGATAATCATGTTTTCATCAACGGTCTTGATCATGCCATAAAACAATTCATCTTTGCTCCTCGTCAAGAGAGAATCCATAGCCATAATCATACCAAAAACTGGCCCATCAATGCACTACGCCAACGATGAGGACTTTTAATTTTCACATCATTTGTAACATTAAGGTCATGATTATACCACCGAATAATCCTCGGTCATAATCATACCAAGTCCATCTATGCACTACAAAGCCACGATGACTTTCAACATAACATAAACATGAGGATGATGACAATGATATAAGAATTCAATTAAACAAGTTCAAGAATTAATTTGTCCGTAAACCAATAACGCCCAAATTCTCAACATGATATCGCTTTCAAGAGTAAAATTCAAGAATGGTCGGAAGAATATTTCCATGAAAAGATATCGGATGAAGCGCAAATATCAAGGATATTCCACTAATTTCATGGAGTATAGAAGTCAAAATTTTAATCAACCGAGTATAATACCGAATGGAATAACAAAAGATATCACCATGCATGCCGATTGATGCATGATTTGTTATTTCAATAGAATAATAATAATCTAAACCAAAGTCGTGAAATTCACACCGATAGATGTTCCAAATGTAATAATAAATGCGACTAATAAATGATGGAACCAGTCCCACAGATAGCACAAACAGATATTCCGATAGAATAATAAAGATGAATAATAAAAAAATGGAACCAGTCCTCCTGCGTATAAAGCACAGCATGGATATTCCGGCGTAATAATAAAGATGTAATAATATAAGAATGTCACCAAGAATAGGTAGCTCATGATATACAAGTTATTCCAATGTAACAATAAAGAAATGGAATAACATAAGTTCTCTTCTTGAATACAAAAGAATAATATCCCTTACCGTAAAATAATACTTGATATAAGAGTAGTGAAGTAGCAGAAAACTTTTCTTCTATCTCTCTATAGTCTCTCTCTATAGTTTCTCTCTCTAGAGTTCACTGAATTCATAAGAAAATAATGAAGGAATGAGCTTCTATTTATAGGAAAATGGAATGCATAATAACTAATTCATGAACAGTCCAGATTGATTTACTTTAATCTGACGGTCCATATTTAAAGCTAAATCTTTTAAATAAAAAATAATATGTTCTATTTTATATAGAAAGATTTTTACTATGAAACACTATGCGCATTCTTATGCAAATACTATGCATAATAAAATATAATATATTTTATTTATAGAATAACTTTAATAAAGTATTCTGCTTTTATATAAAAAGATTTTACTACTACGCAAAACACTACGCATAATAGAATATAATATATTCTATTTATAGAATAACTTTAATAAAGTATTCTGCTTTATATAAAAGATGTTTCTATTTTATTAAGTGAATAAAACAAAACTTCTAAATCAACAATAATTGAATCAAATAATGTGAGATACTATGCAAAGAACTATTGTAATAATAATCGAACAAAACCGAGTGACTTCTCACATAAATATCAATAATCAATACCGCAGTGCTACTACTTGCAACAACGCCAGACATCAGATTTTTTACTACCGAGTAGTTCAACAGTATCAATGGTAAAACTTCTGCCGTTATTTTCAATAAAATATTTTTGTCATTTTCTCAATTCGACAATAATTACATTGTAGGGGTCCACTAATGATTGTGCATGGCCGCATTTAATATTTCCCTCGCTTAAAACGAATATTCCCCGACCAATCGAATATAATATGACAACTTGCATACTTTGAAAAATTTATAAATATTACCCACAACTATAACATTATCTCAAATTCACACCATAATATAAAAAAATTATTTCGAGAAAATTAATTCTTTATTCATAAAATCTGGGGTTTCACAGTGAAATTCAAAACAATGAGCTCAAAAATGTTGTCTTACATCAAAATAACTCACTTATTAAGACTACCAGTTAAACCCATGCCGACAACATGCTCTAAAAAACATGGGTGGTAAGCCTTTCGTAAGTGGATCCGTTAACATATCATGCGTACTAATATACTTAATGACAACACTTTGATCTTTAACTCTTTCCCTGACAAATAAGCACTTAGTGTCGAGGTATTGTCCATCACCACTCGAACTAGTGCTATTGGAAAAACTAACAGCATAATCATTATCACAAAATACTTTCAATGGCCTTGAAATGGAATCTTCAACCTTAAGTCCTGAAATAAGATTCCTCAGCAATACTGTAGAGCCCCCAAATCCGGGTACTTGAAACCCAAACTCGGTGCTTTACGATACCATTTCTATGAGCGGAATAATAATAATAATAATAAAAATAATATGAAGATCAACTTAATTTACATATCATCAGAGTCTGAATCCCAAGTACGTAACCTTTAAATATTCATTACAACCCATGATAGATAATATATATCATACTTATCTTAATAAAGTTAATTATTACATAAAATAGCATTTCTCTTATTTAACAATCTTTCCATTTCCCTTGTTCTTAGCAGAGCTCTCTGGTCGTTCACACTTAGCTAAAAACATTTAAATTAAGCAAGGATGAGCATTTGAGTGCCCAACAAGTAATAGCAATTATATATATATAAGCTGAAAGAATTTAAATGTTTTAATTCTTTATACTACCCTTCTACAACGATTCAACAGTTGAGAAGTAATCTGTACCAATGATAATAATATATCATTTCTATACCAAATCGTTGAAACTACGTACTGACTATAAATAGGGTTAATGTGACATACTATGAACATTGTTTTTATTTTCAAAAAGGTTAAACAAATTAAATTGCCTAGAATCGTTATAACTTACGCACGCACGGGGTGAATAGCCCGTTATGCCCTGCATTGATCAATACTATGTGCAAGAACGAGGGTATCGTTCACTATGTCCGCCTTGGGCGCATAAAAGTTTTCCCGTGTAGGGATGTTCATACTTGTCTGGGTCCCAAATCAAAGGTTTTATCTTGTTCAACAATAATCTATAATTCAACATATATGTATACGAGTAATTGACAAAGGTATATCAACATATGATTAAATACAATGATTATCCAAGTGGGGACACTTGTATAACCATTTATAGAAATTAACGAAATGTAATATATATATATATATATATATATATATATATATATATATATCTCAATTACCATATACTAACATGTTGATAATCAATGAGCGATATAATATAAGGTTAATAACTGCATAAGAGTAATATAGTTTAGAAACATTCTTACTCATGTCCATCAGATAAAGAAAATGCAAGGGTAAGATATCACCGATCTTGTACCGCTTACAATTTGCAACTTAGTTTTATCTTTTATATAATCACCTATCAGTAATAAGATCATTTTACCGATTAGAATATCATATTATAACACATAACGCGCCTATTGTAATTCAAAGACACACCCTAATCACATCGGCACATATGTTTAATAACCATCAATCACAAATAATCACTTATATCTAATCAATTTATCTAAGTCCGGATCAATTTTCAAACATGTCTTGTACCGACACTTTTATCAGTAATTATCGAGTCTAAGAGACTCATCTCTGTAACTTAGTATCGGTCATATTATTTTTAAACGACTTATAATAATTTTAAAATATTTATTATAATTTATCATGAATTTTCAAACATCTAATCATTATTAAATGATTTAAGTATTAAATAATCCTATTATCATTAATATTAAACTATTAATGAAATCATTTCTAAAATGTTAAAGTTATTTATAATAACTTGAAATACTTTTAAAGTATTAATATTACCTTTTAAAATGATTTTTAAAACATTTAAAACCATTTTTAAATAATTATCATTAATATGTAAATATTAATGTACTATTTATCAAAATATTAAAAGTCATTAATTATAACTTAAAATATTTTTAATTCATTTATATCCTTTTTAAATGATTTTTAAAATAATAAAACCATTTTAAACTATTTATTTAATATAATTATTAAAAAATTTAATATCATTAATAATAAATTAATAATCATTAATATTAAATTATTAATAAAATTATCCTTTAAATATTAAAAGTTATATTTTATAACTTAGAATATCTTTAAACACTTTATTTTCATTTAAAATGATTATTATAATATTAAAATCATTTTTAAACTAAATTATTAAATAACTTTAATATCATTAATAATAATTAATTAATGAAATTTACCTTTAAATATTAAAAGTTATATTTTATAACCTAAAATATTTTTAAATACCTTATTATTATTTAAAATAATTTTTAGTATAATAAAATCATTTTTAATTCATTTATTTAATTTATTTATTAAATAACTTAATTATCATTAATATTAATTTATTAATGAAATTTATCACAAAATATTAAAAATAACTTAAAATATTTTCTTATATCAAAATATAATTTAAAATGATTTTTCAAGTATTAAAATCATTTTTTAATAATTTATTTAATATTAGAATTAAATAAATTAAATACCTTTTAATATTCCAAAATATTAAATATTTATGAAATATTTTTAAAATAATTAAAAACTAATTTTCTGAATTTTAAATAATTTTTAATAATTTATTTTGTATTTTTAATAATTAAAAACTAATTTTTCATAATTATTTAATAAAAATAATTAATTTCCTAAAATATTTGTCGCTAAAGGGCCCTATAGCTTACCTAAACCGCCTCTCTATAGGTGTTCTTGAAGTCGTTTTGCCAAACCCGTAACTCCATGTATGATTTCGAGGTTCTTTGTTTGATCAAGCTTAATTTAGTGTGTGTTGTGTTTCTGGGTCTGTTTTGTTTGTCAGATCATGTAGTACAAATACAAGACTACACGATTCAACAATAAACATCATCATAACTTGCATAAACAACGAGATCTGAGCCCTTAAAGTGGCTGTCAGAGCTGTTCTTCATTTCTGGGTTGCCCATAAATGAAGAACAGTACGACTGGCCTACTTTGGGCTTCCACAACTTGTAATCCTAGCAATGTTTTAGTGATTTAAAGGTTGCAGTGTGTAGCCAACATGTAGGAAAAGAGATGTATTACATAAAATCATAACAACAACAACAACACCGCGAGATCTATGCTGGTCAAAGTATTTGAGAGGACACGTTCAAACGTTTTCTGGGTTACCCAGAAAACATGAATCGCGATCAATCGAAGCTACTTTGAATTCCAATCATCGAATCCAAAGATATTTGATATATAAAGGTTCTAAAAACATGAATCAACCGTTAACATAACATACTACAATATGGTTTCAACAACAAACTCAAAACATCAAAAACCTGATAGATCTAGAGCCTCAAATAACTTGTCAGACACTGATAACCCATTTCTGGGTTACCCAGAAATGGTCCGGTCATGGTCGGTCAACGACCTTTGACCAGGAATAACTATCAATCCGTGCATGATCTGATCCTTCTATGAGTTCCAGAACATAGATCTCACTACATACTACAAAATTAAACACTTCAAACACAAAAACACGACGTAGAATAATCTATGTATTCTCGACATCGGGTCACAACCAACATAAAAATTTTTCCCAGATTTTTCAAATCTTCAAATCCGAGCCTCTAGATGTTATAGATCTAACATCTAGCAACCCAGATCATCCTTAGACACTATATCTAACATGTTTAACACAAAAAAAAACAACATCAAACCCAGGATCAAAGTCAGATTTCGAATTAGGGTTTTATACCTTTCTAAGAAAAATTTTGATTCTAGCTTCCTGATCTGTTACTGGTATTCGTGGGGCTTAGTTAGTGACTGATAGATGAAGGAAATTTTCGGATGTTTGAGCTTGAGAGAGAATGTTTGAGTGTTTGGGCAAAAACAAGTTAATAAATGATTTTCTCTCTCTTCCATTCTATTTATATAAGTGTATTATGGATGTATGGCTGATCTCTAGAGACTGAATTCAGTGTTTCTAAGTCACAATTGTCAACATAGTTGGTCACCAACCCATCCTATTGTCAAAACCTACATGTTAGACTTCTATTATGCACAAAAGGGCATAATGGTCTTTTGTCCAACACATTTAATGGCAAACTTGTAATCACGCAAACCCTTAGGGTTTGACCCTTAGGGTTTGACCCTTAGGGTTTAACCCTAAGATTTAGTACATAACATTTGTAGGATTTAGCAATTAGGGTTTTCACAAAATAAAAAAAATAAAATAAAAATTTTAGTTTCTAAAATTTTGAAATTAGAGTTTTCTTAATTAAATTAATTTTCTAATTACTCTATACAGGAACATTAGGGTTTAGATCATATAATTATCATTAACCTTGCTGAAATAGTAATTAGGGTTTATACTTTTAGTAATTAGGGTTACTAAATTACAATTAGGGTTTAAAAATTTTAGGGTTTCCATAATTAACAATTGTAATTCGAATACTTGTTAATTAATCAACTTATCACAATTACTAATAATCTGGAACTCTAATTTGAGTTTCCAATTAGGGTTTCTCATTTCAGAATTTAGGATTTTAAAAATATTAATTAGGGTTTTCTAAAAATTAATTAGGGTTTTAGATTTTTAATTAGGGTTTACGTAATTAATCCACAACATAAATTATATAACACAGTTATATAACAATCTTGTACTCTAAATTGGATCTCAAATTAGGGTTTAACATTATTACTAGGGGTTGGTCATAATACACCGTAATTGACCAACCATTATCAATACGTACATACAGTGCATATTCATAGCACCGAAAAATCAAAATATAATTAATATTATATTATTATTCTCATACCTTGACAATAATCCAAAATTAGGGTTTGGATTTCATATCTGATTTATTCTTCATATTTAACCTAAATAATTAAGGTAAAATATTTAATTTAATAATCATACTAAAATTCATATCATAAAATAATTATTATAATTATTTTAAAATCACTTCATATATTATTTAAATAATATATGATTATATTTTTATGGAAAATAATTAATAAAAACATTTCTATCTTAAAATTAATTATTATAAGAATATACTTTATAATAATCAATAATTCTAAAATAAATTTATTTGTAAATATTTATGTAATAAATATATTTTTATTTACCACATAAATACATATACACATTATCTTGTACAAATCCTTATCCTTAAAAAAAAAAATTTATACGCAAAATTTCTTATTTATTTATATAAAAATATCGGGTTGTTACAAATACAGCGTGACAAGTAGCATGATAACAAGCACAAATATTCTGCCATCATCGTGGAAGTGGTAGTTATTGTAACACCCCAACTTTCATAAATAAAGATTAATTTTTCTCGAAATATATTTTTGAATATTATGGTGTGAATTTGATATAATGTTATAGTTGTGGGTAATATTTATAAATTTTGCAAAGTATGCAAGTTGTTATAAAATATTCGATTGGTCGGGGAATATTCGTTTTAATAGGAAATATTCGTATTTACTTTGCGGTAATCATCATTGGTGGACCCTACTACGTAATTATTGCTTTGAGTTAAAAAACATGTAAATATCTTTTTATAAAAATAACGGTGAAAGTTTTACCGTTAACTGTTGAAATACCCGGTGATAAAAGTACAGTAATACGCGTGGTTGCATAGTAGCACACGATATTGATTATTGATGCTTACGTGATAAGTTACTCAGTTATACTCAATTATTGCTACAGTAATTGTTGCATAGTATCTCACGTTATTAATTTGATTCAATTATTGTCAATATATTTTATTATTAAATCGATAATTGAGATGACAAGTTATTCATATTATTATTTGTATAATTAACAATGTTTAGAAAGTTCTGTCGAGGAAAGGGGTTTTGTGACGCCCCCAAAATAGGTATACATCACCCATTCTGAGTAGCCAAATACATGGTACATAAATCAAATACAAACTTCTTTTATACAATAGGACAACAACGTAGCTTAGAGTTTTTACACGAATATTGTCTCATAGACAATATGCGAACTCAAATGAAATCCTCATTACATTTATTATCACACTATTTCATAAAATAGTGAGGACTACTATATCAACCATCTCGGACCGCCATTCTGTTCCCCGACTAGTCCCGGCTACGTTCTCATTTCCTGAATAGAACAATGAAAGCAAAAGGGTGATCTCAACTAGCGCAATAAGAAATATTATGACTAAGATAATGCAGAATAAATTATCGTTAGCCTTCAATAGTGTTAAACCGATAAAATACAATAAACATCAAGTTTAACTGCAACGGAACAAGCAATCCATTAGAAGAGTCAAGTAGAGCATGACATCTACTATCTTCTTTGATTTAAAAAGTTCTTCATCAACTTTATCGCTGAGACTCAGCTTAATAAATAAATCACATCATCGAATCATCCCTGCACTACGGACCAAGTATATTCATGTAATTAGCAATGGTCATGATCATACCAACAACTGTCTATCAATGCACTACGACCCAATAAGGACTTTTACCACATCATTTATAACATTACAGTAATGATTATACTGAAATAATTCCTGGTCATAATCATACCAATCAATAGTACATCTATGCACGTAAGCCACATATGACTTTTATCACAATATAAGCATGAGGATGATGACAATGATATAAGAATTCAATTAAAAGAAAACAAATGATAAATTTTTAAAGATTTATAATTTAATTTATCCAGAATTTAATAATGTCCAAATTGTCAACATGATACTGCTTTGTGGAGTAAAATTCAAGAATAATATTGTATAAAAAATGATTTGGACAACAAAGAAATCAATTTTGTCAAGAATAATTCCCAAGGTGAATAGTACCTGAGTGAATAGTACCCCGGGAATAGTACCCCATAAATTGTACTTTGTGAATAGTATCCCGTGAATAGTACTTTGTGAATAGTACCGTATAAATGAATACTACTCATGGACAGTACTCCGACATGAAAAACTTAAAATTTAACAAAAATGTGCAGAAAATATTCTTGTGAAACGATACTAGATGAAACGCAAATTTCAAGGATATTCTACTAATTTCACGGAGTATAGAAGCAAGACTTTAACAAAATGAGGGTATAATCAGGAATACAAGATGAAATAATATTACTCACATACTACAGAGTATGGAAGAAAATATTATTCCTTATGAATACTGAAAAAAATAATATCCCTTAACTCAGAAGAAGACTGTATACTGGAATAGTGAAGTAGCAGACTTCTCTTCTTCTTTACCTCTATAGCTTCTCTCTCTATAATTGCTCTTGTGAGTCTTAGTGAATTGATGAGAATGAAACAAAATGAGCTTCTATTTATAGGAAAAAATAGTTTCGATAATTGCACGTTTTGGGGCTCGAAATATTACAGTATAATACCTTCATCTTTTCCTTCATTTTTAATTTAGTCCTGCAAGTATTATCAAACTTGCACCTCCTCCCCTAAAAGTACATGAATGTAAATCAATATTACATTCATGTGAATCAATAGTTCTATACATGTGAAAAAAATAGTTACGGTATAGTACCTTCATCTATACCTCTATTTTTAATTTAGTCATGCAAGTATTATCAATCTTGCACCACCTCCCCTAATAGTACATACATGTGAACAAATAGTTATAAGCATGTGAATTAATAACAATTAATTACTTATTTATCCGATTAATTACCCGATTGCTCAATATAAGCTCCAGAAATCAATTATTATCGAAATAAATGTCGATTTCCACTAACACTATTAATCCCAACACAATGGAAATATCAATATCATTTTTAATCAACACAAACTTATTCATCATTAATATTATAACTCACAATATTTAACAACTAGATCATTTCTAGGAAATAAAGGGCTTTTCAATAAGGATTTCTCCCTATTGACGCGCAATTTGGTCACCAAACCTCTCCTTGGCAGAACTCTCTAGACATTGTCAATATTGCAAATAATAATATGAATAACTTTGACGTCTCAATTATTGATTTAATAATATAAAATATTATGCAGATGATACTGTGACAATAATTGAATCAATAATATGAGAGATATTATGCAGCAATTACTGTAGCAAGAATTGAGTATAACCAAGTGACTTTTCACATAAGCATCAATAATCAATACCGTGTGCTACTATGTAACCACGCATATTACTGTTCTTTTACCACCGGGTATTTCAACAGTTTAACGGTAAAACTTTCGCCGTTATTTTAATAAAAAGATAATTATGTCATTTTCTAACTCCGATAATAATTTCGTTTGTGGGGTCCACCAATAATTGTGTCGTCGTACGAATATTCCTTGTTAAAACGAATATTGCCCGACCAATCGAATATTTTATAACCACTTGCTTACTTTGAAAAATTTGTAAATATTACCCATAATTATAACATTATATCAAATCCACACCATAATATTAAAAAATATATTTCGAGAAAAATTAATCTTTATTCATAAAAATTGGGGTCTTACAGGTTTGGTCACCTAATTGCACGCCAATATGGAGAAATCCTTATCGAAAAGCCCCCTCTTTCCTGGGAACGATCTGGTTGTTAATATTGCGAGTTATAATAATGATGAATAAATATTATTAAAAATATTAAGGGAATTTTTATGAAGTATTTGTTGTAAATTAAGGCTTATTATTTGAACCCCCACTTATCCATTTTTTTCAAAATAGTCGAAAAAAGTTATCTCAATTTTGTTTATATATATATATATTATAATAAAATTTTTTTATGAAAAATAAAATATATTATATTTTATTTGCATAGTGTTTTACTATGCAGTGCATAGTAAATTCTCGTGAAAATTGAATTCAGCGTCCGTGATTTCTAAATATTGTTCACCTGTGATTTTATTCAAATAGTATCCTTTCCATTATTCTATAAATATAATGCTTAGTTCAGAATTGAAAACACCAGAATTAGAAAATTCTTCTTCTATATTATTGAGCGTATTTCTTTTGAGTTTTAGGAAACTTTGAGTGTAGAAAATAGTATAAGCTTTCTTCAAGAATATCTCCGCCCTACCTGTCAGAAGTACTCTCTTTTAAAGGTAAGAAATATTATTTTTGTTCAATATTCGTAAGAAATAATATTTTCTTCCACACTTTGTAGTATGTAAGTAATATTATTTCGTTTCAAATTCCGAATTCTACACTCATTTTGTTAAGTTTTGGCTTCTATACTCCATGAAATTAGTAGAATATCCTTGAAATTTGCACTTTATCTAGTATCTTTTCATGAAAATATTATTCTGAACATTCTTGATAAGTTTTAACTTTTTCATGCCAGAGTACTATCCACGGGGTACTATTCTCGAAGTATTATTCAAGGGGTACTATTCATGACAAAAATTAATTTCTTTTCGGTCCAAATCATTTTTGATACAGTATAATTCTTGAATTTTACTCAACAAAGTAGTATCATGTTGACAATTTGGACATTATTGAATTCTGGATAAATTGAATTATAAATATTTAAAATTTATCTTTTGCTTTTATTTAATTGAATTCTTATATCATTATCATTATTCTCATGCTTATATTGTGATGAAAGTCATCATTGGTCCTTAGTGCATTGATGGACTGTTGATTGGTATGATTATGACCCAAAATTATTCAGTGTAATCATGATCATAATGTTACAAATGATGTGATACAAGTTCTTATTAGCCCGTAGTGCATTGATGGACAGTTGTTGGCATGATCATGACCATTGGTGATTACACGAATATCCTTGGCCCGTAGTGCAGGGATAATTCAATGATGTGGATTATTTATTAAGCTGAGTCTCAACGATAAAATTGATGATAAACTTTTTAAATCATAAAGGATAGTAGATATCATGCTTTACATGACTCTTCTAATTGATTGCTTGTTCCGCTGCAGTTAAACTTGATGTCTATTGTATTTTATCAGTTTAACACTATTGAAGGCTAACGATAATTTATTCTGCATTATCTTAGTCATAATATTTCTTACTGGACTAGTTGAGCTCACCCTTTATTTTAGATGTTCTCTTCAGGAAATGAGAACGTAGTCGGGACTAGTCGGAGAACGGAGTGATGGTTCGAGTTGGTTGTTGTAGTAGTCCTCACTATTATATGAAATAGTGTGATGATAATTGTAATGAGTACTCCATTTGAGTTTGAATACTGTCTACTAGATAATACTCGTGTAAAAACTCTCAACTACATTTTTTTCGTATTGTATAATGAAGTTTGTATTTAAATTCTGTACCATGTATGTGGCGACTCAGAATGGGTGATGTATACTTATTTTGGGGGTGTCACAATTAACTCCTGCTTATGACTTTTCCACGAAATAGGGCCTCCTAAAAGCATAAAAATGTACCCTGATGTAGATTTCTTTTCGTCTTTACACTTAGCAAAATCATAATCAGAATAACCAACAACTTCAAGGTTATCTATTTTTCTAAATGTAAGCATAAAATCCTTAGTACCCTGTAAGTAGCGTAAAACCTTTTTGGCTACTTTCCAGTGATCCAAACCTGGATTTGACTGGTAACGTCCAAGCATGCCAGTTACATACGCTATATCTGGACGTGTACAAACTTGAGCGTATATGAGACTCCCAACCACAGAAGCATAGGGAATAAGATTCAGTTCAAGAATATGATTTTCAATAATGTGATGTTCAACATTAGGTGGTGACACAGCTATCTCAAAAACATCATTCACCTCAATAGGAGGTTGTTGTGCCTTAACCATTTGAATTACAGGATTAGAAACATAAAACCTGCTTTCTTCCAGATCAATTTTTCTAGGCTCACCACTCCCACTTAAATCACTGTTCTCTAAAAACTCTACATGCCTAGTCTCAACAATTCTAATGGTATTCGAGGGATAGTAAAATCAAAAACCCTTAGATCTCTCAGGATATATATCCAATGAAATGGCAATTAGTGGTTTTAGAGTCAAGTTTCTTTATTTGTGGATTAAAAATCTTAGCCTCGGCTGGACAGCCCCACACCCGTAAGTATACCAGGCATTATATATAGAGTGAAGATTCCATTTTCTTGACAAAATAAGGCAAATGGGCCAGGACTATGACCTGTGTTGGAGTGTTTACCATAATACTCTCCGCCTCTATCTGATCTCACTACTTTAATTTTTCGGTCAATTTGATTTTCAACTTCACCCTTGAAATGTTTAAACATATTTAGTGATTCAGTTTTTCATTAATCAGGTAGACATAAGTATAATAAGAATAGTCATCAATAAACGTAATAAAAGATTTGTTTCCACCAATTCTAGGAGAAACTGGTCCACATATATCAGTTTGAATCACCTCAAGTAATGCACCACTTCTAGTGTCTCCTTTCTTAGTACCTTTTCACAAATTTTTCCTTTTATACATTCAATATAACGGTCAAGATAAAAAAAATCTAGTGAATGAAGAATTCCATCCTTTATAAGATGTTGCATTCTGTCTTTTGAAATATGGCCTAAGCATTGATGCCACAATTTTAAAGTATTCTCATTATCTAGTTTTCTCTTGTTTCCACTTTTATATGTACTTTCTATCACATTCATTGTTAACAAGGATTCAGCAAAGGCATTTTCCAAATTTATCTTATAGAGGTTTCCCTCTAAAGAGGCAGAACCAATAACATGAGAGTAATGATAAATAATTATTTTATTATTCCCAAACTTAAACGAAAATCCATCAACGTCAAGTTTAGATACATAAATTAAATTCTGTGTCATACTGGGAACATAAAGTGTATCATATAAATACAAGATGAAACCACTCTCCAAAACTAAAGGAAGAGTTCTTACAGCTTCAACTTGTATAGACTCTCCATTGCCAACTTTAATGGTTCTTTCCCCCTTTTGGAGTGTATTCTTTGAAAGGAATCCATGCAATGAATTAGTAATGTGAACCATAGCACCAGTGTCAAGCCACCATGTATTAGAAGGAATATCAATTAGAAAGGATTCATAAGTTGCATAATTGATGGACGATATACCTTTCTTTTCAAGCCATTCTCTTAATTTAGGACATTCTTTCTGAATATGACCTTCCTTCTTACAGAAGTGACATTTAGGACATGCCTCAGACTTGTTACCTGAATAATTTGCCTTATTTGTTTTGGTAGAAATTAGTTTATCCGTATTCTTAAAACATTTGCCATTTTTATAAGCCTTCGTCTTATAGGATCCAGTGGTAGTCAAATTAGCAACATTAGGTTTTTCAACCTTAAGCCTTTCTTCATCTTGGACACACATGGAGATTAACTTGCTCATCTTCCACTTTTCTTTCTGCGTGTTATAATTGATCTTAAATTCATCAAACTGTGCAGGAAGAGAAGTTATAATGAAGTGAACAAGAAAACCCTCAGAATTCGCCATGTCCATACCCCTTAATTTAAAGGTCATGTCGTTCATCATCATAATTTGTTCGCGCACTCCACTAACCCCATCATACCTGCTAGTGAGCATTTTCAAAATAAGGGTACTTGCATAAGTTTTAGAAGAACCCTTAAATTGTTCCTCGACTAAAGTTAAATAATCTTTAGCATTCTCAGAGTCAGGAATGGCTCCTTAAATGGCTGTCGTGATAGAGTTTTTCATAATCATAAGGGATATGCAGTTGGATCGCTCCCACTTTTCATAAATAGATTTTTTCTAATTTGAGCTTGTATCTATAAGTGGAGCAGGAGGATCAACTCTTAATTCATAGTCCAAATCCATAACGCCGAGAACAATTTTCACTTGCTCCTTCCAAACAGTAAAATTAGTTCCATTCAAGGCTTCAATTCCAGAGAGATACCTATAAATCCTAGTTGGAGTCAATACTGAAATACAATCAAGCTCATAAGCATGCTTACAAAAAACTAAAAGAAATCGACAATGTACAATAATAATTAATAATTAATCATAATAAAAAATCCAACTGTAGGGCAAGCAGTTAGTTACATAAGATCTATTTACAACACCAAAAAATAGATTTTAATGAGATGTTGGTGCATAATTATCAATCTTTCATTGGTCCAATTAATAATATGCTAATAACATCCCCATAATCTAATGCAAAACACATATATCCACACATCACCGTTTGGCAGAAATGAAATAAACAAGTTACTTATGCAATAAAATTCTATTTAATAAATTCTAATTCTAATTTTTCCGTTGGGTAAAATTAAAGTATTTATTTATTAAATGTAACATTATGTGACTTTTTCTTAATCTTTAATTGTTTAAATTAATAATCCTCTATTAAATGATTATTAATTTTAACAATAAAAGAGTCACACATACACGTAAATTATTATGATCAAAATCAATTTTCTTTGGACAATATATTAATCAAGTTTGAAAAATAACATTATTTATAATTTACATTTAACAACTTAAAAGTTCTATAATCATGTTCGAAAAATCTTAAATTAAGATATATAGGTATGAACAAGAATCAATTACAAAATATTCATATAAATTCTAAATTAAATATAATGTCATGATATAAAATAATATTACATAAACATAATCATAAATAATCCATAACCATTACTAACCGATCCAACTTTCACGTGAGTAAAATAAGCAAACATATATGACTTGAAAGATTTGAGTTGAAAATTTCATAATCATGTACTCCCTCCGTCCCAAATTAATTTTCATAAGTTTTAGAAGAAATCTTAAATTGTTCCTCGACTAAAGTTAAATAATCTTTAGCATTCTCAGAGTCAGGAATGGCTCCTTGAATGGCTGTCGTGATAGAGTTTTTCATAATCATAAAAGACATGCGGTTGGATCGCTCCCACTTTTCATAAATAGATTTTTTCTAATTTGAGCTTGTATCTGTAAGTAGAGCAGGAGGATCAAATCTTAATTCATAGTCCAAATCCATAACGCCGAGAACAATTTTCACTTGCTCCTTCCAAACAGTGTAATTAGTTCCATTCAAGGCTTCAATTCCAGAGAGATACCTATAAATCCTAGTTGGAGTCAATACTGAAATACAATCAAGCTCATAAGCATGCTTACAAAAAACTAAAAGAAATCGACAATGTACGATAATAATTAATAATTAATCATAATAAAAAACCCAACTGTAGGGCAAGCAGTTAGTTACAGAAGATCTATTTACAACACCAAAAAATTGATTTTAATGAGATGTTGGTGCATAATTATCAATCTTTCGTTGGTCCAATTAATAATATGCTAATAACATTCCCATAATCTAATGCAAAACACATATATCCACACATCACCGTTTGGCAGAAATGAAATAAACATGTTACTTATGCAATAAAATTCTATTTAATAAATTCTAATTCTAATTTTTCCTTTGGGTAAAATTAAAATATTTATTTATTAAATGTAACATTATGTGACTTTTCTTAATCTTTAATTGTTTCAATTAATAATCCTCTATTGGGCTGATTATTAATTTTAACAATAAAAGAGTCACACATACACGTAAATTATTATGATCAAACTCAATTTTCTTTAGACAATATATTAATCAAGTTTGAAAAATAACATTATTTATAATTTACATGTAACAACTTAAAAGTTCTATAATCATGTTCGAAAAAATCTTAAATTAAGATATATAGTTATGAACAAGAATCAATTACAAAATATTCATATAAATTCTAAATTAAATATAATGTCATGATATAAAATAATATTACATAAACATAATCATAAATAATCCATAACCATTACTAACTGATCCAACTTTCACGTGAGTAAAATAAGCAAACATATATGACTTGAAAGATTTGAGTTGAAAATTTTCATAATCATGTACTCCCTCCGTCCCAAATTAATTTTCATAAGTTTTAGAAGAAACCTTAAATTGTTCCTCAACTAAAGTTAAATAATCTTTAGCATTCTCAGAGTCAGGAATGGCTCCTTGAATGGCTGTCGTGATAGAGTTTTTCATAATCATAAGGGACATGCGGTTGGATCGCTCCCACTTTTCATAAATAGATTTTTTTCTAATTTGAGCTTGTATCTGTAAGTGGAGCAGGAGGATCAACTCTTAATTCATAGTCCAAATCCATAACGCCGAGAACAATTTTCACTTACTCCTTCCAAACAGTAAAATTAGTTGCATTCAAGGCTTCAATTCCAAAGAGATACCTATAAATACTAGTTGGAGTCAATACTGAAATACAATCAAGCTCATAAGCATGCTTACAAAAAACTAAAAGAAATCGACAATGTACAATAATAATTAATAATTAATCATAATAAAAAACCCAACTGTAGGGCAAGCAGTTAGTTACATAAGATCTATTTACAACACCCAAAAATAGATTTTAATGAGATGTTGGTGCATAATTATCAATATTTCGTTGGTCCAATTAATAATATGCTAATAACATCCCCATAATCTAATGCAAAACGCATATATCCACACATCACCGTTGGGCAGAAATGAAATAAACATGTTACTTATGCAATAAAATTATATTTAATAAATTCTAATTCTAATTTTTCCGTTGGGTAAAATTAAAATATTTATTTATTAAATGTAACATTATGTGTCTTTTCTTAATCTTTAATTGTTTCAATTAATAATCCTCCATTGGGCTGATTATTAATTTTAACAATAAAAGAGTCACACATACACGTAAATTATTATGATCAAACTCAATTTTCTTTGACAATATATTAATCAAGTTTGAAAAATAACATTATTTATAATTTACATGTAACAACTTAAAAGTTCTATAATCATGTTCAAAAAATCTTAAATTAAGATATATAGTCATGAACAAGAATCAATTACAAAATATTCATATAAATTCTAAATTAAATATAATGTCATGATATAAAATAATATTACATAAACATAATCATAAATAATCCATAACCATTACTAACTGATCCAACTTTCACGTGAGTAAAATAAGCAAACATATATGACTTGAAAGATTTGAGTTGAAAATTTTCATAATCATGTACTCCCTCCATCCCAAATTAATTTTCATAAGTTTTAGAAGAACCCTTATATTGTTCCTCGACTAAAGTTAAATAATCTTTAGCATTCTCAAAGTCAGGAATGGCTCCTTGAATGGCTGTCGTGATAGAGTTTTTCATAATCATAAGGGATATGCGGTTGGATCGCTCCCACTTTTCATAAATAGATTTTTTCTAATTTGAGCTTGTATCTGTAAGTGGAGCAGAAGGATGAACTCTTAATTCATAGTCCAAATCCATAACGCCGAGAACAATTTTCACTTGCTCCTTCCAAACAGTAAAATTAGTTCCATTCAAGGCTTCAATTCCAGAGAGATACCTATAAATACTAGTTGGAGTCAATACTGAAATACAATCAAGATCATAAGCATGCTTAGAAAAAACTAAAAGAAATCGACGATGTACAATAATAATTAATAATTAATCATAATAAAAAACCCAACTGTAGGGCAAGCAGTTAGTTACATAAGATCTATTTACAACACCAAAAAATAGATTTTAATGAGATGTTGGTGCATAATTATCAATCTTTCGTTGGTCCAATTAATAATATGCTAATAACATCCCCATAATCTAATGCAAAACACATATATCCACACATCACCGTTGGGCAGAAACGAAATAAACATGTTACTTATGTAATAAAATTCCATTTAATAAATTCTAATTCTAATTTTTCCGTTGGGTAAAATTAAAATATTTATTTATTAAATGTAACATTATGTGACTTTTCTTAATCTTTAATTGTTTCAATTAATAATCGCCCATTAATGATTATTAATTTAAACAATAAAAGAGTCACACATACACGTAAATTATTATGATCAAACTCAATTTTCTTTGACAATATATTAATCAAGTTTGAAAATAACATTATTTATAATTTACATGTAACAACTTAAAAGTTCTATAATCATGTTCTGAAAAAATCTTAAATTAAGATATATAGTTATGAATAAGAATCAATTACAAAATATTCATATAAATTCTAAATTAAATATATTGTCATGATATAAAATAATATTACATAAACATAATCATAAATAATCCATAACCATTACTAACTGATCCAACTTTCACGTGAGTAAAATAAGTAAACATATATGACTTGAAAGATTTGAGTTGAAAATTTTCATAATCTTGTACTCCCTCCGTCCCAAATTAATTGCGCAATTTTGACTTTTTAAGTCAAATTGACTATTTTTAGAATTAATAATTAAGCATATATAAATATATTTCTAAAATTATAAAAATTGGTATTAGTAATAAATTGTATATACTTTCTTTTGGTTATAATCTCTTCACCTATATTTTAGCAAAAATAGAAAAAAGATTAGTTTTAAAAATGGTCAATTTGACTTTAAAAAGACAAAATTAAGCAATTAATTTGGGATGGAGGTAGTATATTATAAATATCTGAAGTAAATTGCCATTTCATACCCACACAATATCGAGATTCGGGAACATGCAAACTATCAGACTTTCACCCAACATGTCATCGCTAATGATATATATATATATATATATATATATATATATATATATATATATATATATATATATATATATATATATATATATAGCCTCTCATGATTAGGTCCAGAGTCCAGGACTTAGTTAAAATGCGGACCAATTATTTTTTTTTTTGCTTTTTTTTTAGAACAACTAAAAAAAAGTTTAATATTTTATCGAACTGAAATTTTTTCATAATACAGTGTTTTGGGCGTGATTTAGATATATATAACAAAACAAGTTTGTACAGTCTGTACAGACTATTTTGTTATATGTATTCAAATCACGCACAAAACATTGTATAATGGAAAAAATTCCAATTTCATAAAATATTAACTTTTTTTTAGTTGTTTTAAAAAAAAGCAAAAAAAAGGTCTGTATTTTAAGAAAGTCCGGGAGTTTGGACTGGAACCGGACCCTATATATATATGCAGTAATTATATATCTTTTGAAACATGATTCATTAATTACTTTTGGCAGACTACTTGATCAATTCAATATATATGCTAATTAGAATTCATATGTTAAATTGGCAGATATACGTTACTTTCGGAAATTCCTTTTCATAAAACATATTGAATAATTTTATATTATACCAATAAAGAGGTTATGCGAAATACCCGGTGGTAAAAGAACAATAATACGCGTGGTTGCATAGTAGCACACGGTATTGATTATTGATGCTTACGTGAGAAGTCACCAAATTATACTCAATTATTTCTACAATAATTCTTATGTATAATATCTCTCATATTATTGATTCAATTATTGTCACAGTATCATCTGCATAATATTTTATATTATTAAATCAATAATTGAGACGAAAAAGTTATTCATATTATTATTTGCAATATTGACAATGTCTAGAAAGTTCTGTCAAGGAGAGGTTTGGTCACCTAATTGCGCGTCAATAGGGAGAAATCCTTATCGAAAAGCTCCCTCTTTCCTGAGAATGATCTAGTTGTTAAATATTATGAGTTATAATATTAATGATGAATAAGTTCGTGTTGATTAAAGAAGATATTGATATTTTCATTGTGTTTGGATTATTAGTGTTAGTGGAAATCAACATTTATTTCGATAATAATTGATTTTTGGAGGTTATATTGACTAATTAGGTAATTAATCGGAAAAATAAGCAATTAATTGCTTTTAATTCACATGTTTATAACTATTTGTTCACATGTATGTATTATTGATTCACATGCGTGTACTATTAGGGGAGGTGGTGCAAGATTGATAATACTTGCATGACTAAATTAAAAATAGAGGTATAGACGAAGGTACTATACCGTAACTATTTTTTTCACATTTATAGAACTGTTGATTCACATGAATGTACTATTGATTCACATTCATGTACTATTAGGGGAGGAGGTGAAAGTTTGATAATACTTGTAGGACTAAATTAAAAATGAAGTAAAAGATGAAGGTATTATACTGTAATATTTCGAGCCCCAAAACGTGCAATTATCAAAACTATTTTTTCCTAGAAATAGAAGCTCATTTTCTTTCATTATCATCAATTTACTAAGACTCAGAAGAGCAATTATAGAGAGCGAAGCTATAGAGAGAAAGAAGAAGAGAAGTCTGCTACTTCACTATTCCAGTAGCCAGTCTTATTTTGAGGTAATGAATATTATTTTTTTCAGTATTCATAAAGAATAATATTTTCTTCCATACTCTGTAGTATGTGAGTAATATTATTTTGTCTCGTATTGCTGATTATACCCTCATTTTGTTAAAGTATTGATTCTATACTCCGTGAAATTAGTAGAATATCCTTGAAATTTGCGCTTCATCTAGTATCGTTTCACAAGAATATTTTCTGCACATTCTTGTTAAATTTTAAGCTTTTCACGCCGGAGTACTGTCCATGTGTAGTATTCATTTATACGGTACTATTCACAAAGTACTATTCACAGGGTACTATTCACAAAGTACTATTAGTGGGTATTATTCACAAAGTACTATTCATGGGGTACTATTCCCGAAGTACTATTTGTAAGACCCCAACTTTTTAATAAATAAAATCGAATATCCTCTATTTATTATTGTGAATAATAAGGAGTTAATTTGATATAATACTTTTGTTATGGGTGAAATGTGTAAATTTTGCAAAATAAACAAGTGGTTATAAAATATTAATTGTTGTCGGGGAATATTCGTTTGGTCGTGGAATATTCTATTAGGAGAATGCATATAATGATTTGATGTTTTATTGTATATGCTCATGATTATTTGTAAAGTCCTTCAACTAAGATATGTACAAGGACTTAGTGATAGATCAAATTTATTAGGTTGATCTAAGCTCTTAACGTGTATCATTCTGTAAAGGAATGTATAGATAGAAATATCAAAGCTATTAGGTTGATCTTGAGATGTAATAGATAGGCTTCGAAGAAATCGGAGTGTATAAATTTGATCAACATTGCTGAAGTCAAGGCAGAAACGTAGAGCTTAGAAGATCGTAGTGTGCCTGCCTTGAAGGGCCTCTTCGGGAATCGTAGAGTGGTCCCAATGTCTGCCGAACCAACTCAACGATCATAATATGCTGAAGGGAACATAGAGTTTACAAGTCAATGATCGTAGAGTGCTCTCGAAATCGTAGAGAGCTACAGCGTAAGCAAGCGAAGATCGTAGTATGCAAAGGTTTAAGGAGAATCGTAGTGCTCTTGGCTGATAACATCAGACCAGGCACCAAGACGACAAGTAACTACGATCTGGATCGTAGAGCATCTGTCTTGTGTCAGAGAACATCGAGCCTCATGATTTATGTGGAAGACAGATTCCAACATAAGAGGAATGGATTCTAAACGCTGCAGTACTCACCAGTCCCAAAGACACAAGAAAATATCCTTAGTATGCAACAAAGAGGCGTATTGAAGAAGCTAAGGAAAGTATCATTGGTAAGGGGGAAAACACCTTTTCAGGTGTTAGGTGAGCAAGCGATGCCGCGATGTCGATGGGCGAAATGCGCTTTGTAAGATGTGCGAAAAATGTCTCCATCAAAGATCGAAAAGGTCAATATGATTTAATGCCTCAACGGATGGATCCAACGAATAGTTTTCAAGATCACATATATGCAAATCAAGCAGATGAGAGAGAAGCAAGCAAGCATTGAAAAAACAACGTGAACAACTCTCAAGCTCAACTCTACGATCTTAGAATTAGCAAAGCTTTCTCAGCTACTCAGTTCTTACGAACAAGTGCTTAAACAGCAACTGAGTAGCAACCATCAAGAACTCAACATCTATCAATCAACTGAAGAAGAGTACCAAGGTTGCTGAACTTGAAGAGTTCTAAGTGAACTGTAAGAGAGCCAAGTCTGCTGGACTTGAAGAGTTCAAGAGTGAACTAAGAAGTTCCTAAACTGCTGGTCTAGAAGGAATCTGTGTGATTCAGAAGTTGTAAAAGACATCCTTAGTGGATATCCTACTCGTTGAGTAGAAGAGTGGACTAGGAGCTTTAAGTGCTCTGAACCACTTAAAATGACTGTGTCTTTTACATTCATACTATAACTGCTATATCTGTCATAACTGCTATAACTGCCTTACTCTCATAACTCCATTGCTTTGTTAAGAAGATTTAAACAAACATCAATTCTGCTAAATTTTAATCATCATCAAAGAACAAGTTTAAAACGAAAAGATTTTTAAATATCTATTCAACCCCCCCCCCCCTCTTCTAGATAACTATTGTGCCAACTAGGAACTAAAAATTGGTATCAAAGCAGGTTCTATGGTATAGCTTACAAGCTTTAGTAGATCCAATGGCACACGTACCAAGCGAATCTAGAACTGGAGGAGGCAGTAAGCCACCAATGTGCAACAAGGATAAATTTGCAAACTGGAAAGTCAGAATGCAAGCATACATGGACTCAATAGATGAAGATCTATTTGAGACCGTTCAAAATGGGCCCTATATTCCAACGAAGCTTGCACTAACCACTGACAATCCAAACAGAATATAAATCAAGGTTAAAGAAGAGTGGATGAACAAACGAGAGAGAGTCATCAACTTGACAAAAAGGCCAAGAACATCCTGTTCCAATCCTTAGAAGACGATCTGTTTGAAAACGTTATCAATACAAAAATAGCTAAGGAGGCTTGGGAAGCATTGTTTATCATGCACGAAGGAACTAAAAAAGTCAGAGAAAACAAAAAATCTCTTCTGACACAGCAGTATGAGATGTTCTCTCATGTTCAAGGAGAGAACGTGACTGCCACCTATGAGAGATTCAAGGTTCTGCTGAACTCTCTACGAGCATATGGGAAGATCTATCCTAACAAAGATCTGATCATAAAGTTCATGAGAGCCCTACCGAACAAGTGGGATGCCAAAACCATTGCTATAAGAGAGTCAAAGAATCTTCACGAGATGACAGTCCAACAGCTATATGGAAATCTCCTGACATACGAACTGGAGCTGACTCAACGAACTGAAACCCTATCAGAAGGAAGAAGGAAGGATAAGGGTGTTGCTCTCAAGGCAACTGAAAGTGCATCAAAGGTCAACACTGAGATTGACTTTGATTATGATGAAGACGATGATGAAGACCTTGCTATGCTGGTGAAAAGACTGAGAAGGTTCATGCGTCAAGGCAAAACCAAAGAAGTCAAGAAGAATCGTCAAGAATTACAAAGACCAGAGCAAATAAATAATCTATGGTACAACTGCAAGAAGCCTGACCACTTCATTGCCAACTGCAACAAACCTCTAAGAGAAGAACTAAAGAAGAAACAACATGCAAAGACAGAATACAAAGGAAACAAAATGCCTCAGAAGAGAGAAAAAGTCCTGGTAGCTGGAGGATCATGGAGCGATTCAGACAATGACTCCAATCCTGACTCAGGAGATGATGAAGAACCACAAATGGCTAATCTGTGCTTAATGGCCAAACATGCAAAGGACAAATAAAACCTCAACATTCATGATGTAAGTCTCGATGAGGTATTTGACTTCAACTCACCTGATGTAGACATAAATGATTTAAGAACTGCACTGCATGGCATAACCACTAAGCTACATCAATACATGAAGTGGTTCAGAGTTTTGTCTAAGGATCATTCACTTCTTCAAGAGGAGGAGAAGAAAGTTCAAGAAGAGCTTGAAACAGCCCATCTAATTACTAACCTTCTCTCCAAGCTTGAGGCTGAGAATGAGACCTTAAAATAGACAAACACACTCAATGCACAAAGAGAGTCTAATCTAACCTCTAAAATTGAGGAACTAGAAAAGACTATCTCTGCATGGAACAAATCCTCATCATCCATGGACTCCCTGCTCTCTAGTCAGAGGAGCACATTTGACAGAACAGGCTTAGGCTTTGGGGAATCCATTTCAGAGCCATGTGTGGAAAAGACAAAGGAAACTAGCACTAGTAATGCCTCAAGTTTTAGTAGAAGCATTACCTTTGTGAAATCCTCACAGAAGGAAGAACAAGTTCAACCTTATCCTACTATCTCCATTCATACTCAAAGGAGTAAAGGTTCTCATGCTGGTCTAGGATTCATAAAAGAAAAGAGTGACCTAACCTCTACTCACCAGCCTTGAAGAATCGTAGAGTCAAGCAAGACCAACTCTACGAATCAACTGGGAAGGTACAGTAGAGGTAAGGCACACTCATCACTATTTATGAAATCCAAGGACACGTGGAAGAATGAGAATCAGTTTAACAGAAGGACAACTAAAGAACCACACAAGTCCAAATGAAGGATGAATCATCATACACATACAGGCATGCATCATACTAGATGTTTTATATGCAATAAATATGGTCACAAGGCTGCCAAGTGTTATTATAATTCCATGCATGTAAGACCCAAGAATAAACAGATTTGGGTCCCCAAAGGCACTAACAAAGAAGGACCCATGCAAATATGGGTACCAAAATGAAGGCTCAATTTTTTGACAGGAAAAGAGCTCCACGATCACCACATGGTATATGGACAGTGGATGCTCAAGGCACATGACCGGGAACAAAGCCCTCTTATCTAACTACATAGAGAAGGAGGGTCCTTCAGACATCTTTAGAGACAACGGCTCAGGCAAGACAAGAGGATACGACTCTGCTGGCAATGGTGCAGTATCTTTCAGCAAGGTAGCATATGTAGAAGGTCTCTAACACAATCTTCTAAGCATAAGTCAACTATGCGACAAGGGTCATCAAGTGACATTTCTCAACAACCAATGTCAAGTCAGAGATTTAAAGACATCTACTATAAAGCTAACCGGGACAAAAGAAGGAAATGTCTACACAGTGGATCTTGGTCAACTAAGCTCAGATGAGATAATATGTTTTCTAGCAAAAGCATCTGAAGAAATGAGTCAAGGCTATGGCGTATGAGCGGTTGTCTCACTTAAACTTCAAGAGCATGTCCAAACTGGCATCAAAAGATCTCGTAGCTGGCCTACCTAAGTTCAACTTCTTAAAAGAAAGGCCATGCAATGCCTATCAGCTTGGAAATCAAACCAAAAGCTCATTCAAAAGCAAAACTGCCAACTCTATCGACAAGCCCCTGCAGTTGCTTCACATGGATTTATTTGGGCCAATTTCAACAACTAGTCTGGGAGGAAAAAGATACTCTCTAGTTATAGTCGATGACTACACCAGATTCACATGGGTATTCTTTCTAACTTCAAAGGATGAAACGAGCTCCCAGTTAATCAAGATGTTCAGACTGGTGATGAACAAGAAAGGAGAGAAAATCAAGGCCATAAGGAGTGATCATGGCAGAGAATTTGACTTCGTAAATGGACCCGATTCACGCACGCATAATGGGATCAGTCATAACTTCTCAGCTCCACAAACTCCTCAACAAAATGGAGTAGCTGAAAGAAAGAACAGAACCTTGATAGAAGCTGGAAGAACTCTACTTGCGGCGAATTTCATCATCTTTGAATACATCTCGGTAGAAGGCCGCCAACACTGCATGCTACATTCTCAACAATGGAAAGCAGTACCTGACAAAATTTCAGTCCAAGTCAGATGAAGGAATCTTTCTTGGATATGCCACAGACAGTAAGGCTTACAGAGTGTTCAACAAAAAGACATTGAGTGTTGAAGTCTCAATTCATATCATCTTCGATGAAACAGACTCAAACAACACAGTGCTTCAAGACACTACGATCGATAGTGCAGACACTACGAATGAAATTGTCGAGCCCCACACTACGATCGTAGTGCCAGATAGTGAAATTGTTGAGCAACAAAGTGAGATCGTAGAGAGGTCTATGCAAGACAGTGAACCTCCACACCAAGAAGAAGAAATAGATTTTGAAGACTTAAGACAAGAAGGCATTAGAACAGATGTCCCAACCGGTAACAGATGGGCCAGAGATCACACTCAAGATCTAATCATTGGAGATCCGAGTGCTAGAGTCAAAATAAGAGCTGCTACTCAAAATGAATGCTTTTATCTAAGCTTCCTATCTCAAACAGAACCAAAGAAGATAGAGGATGCTATGGAAGACTCCAATTGGATAGAAGCCATGCAGGAAGAACTCAACCAATTTGAACGAAGCAAAGTATGAAGATTGGTACCAAGAACAAATAGTCATCCTATCATTGAAACCAAGTGGGTCTTCCGAAATAAAATGGATGAAGATGGAGTTATAACCAGGAACAAAGAAAGATTAGTGGCAAAGGGCTATTCTCAAGAAGAAGGCATTGACTACGATGAGACATTTGCACCTGTTGCCAGACTAGAAGCAATTAGAATCATTCTTGCCTTTGCTGCTTACATGAAGTTCAAAGTCTTTCAGATGGATGTCAAAAGTGCATTCCTAAATGGAGAACTCCAAGAAGAAGTCTATGTGGAGCATTCTCCAGGTTTCATCAATCCATCTCTTTCTAATTATGTTTATAGATTAGACAAAGCCTTATATGGTCTTAAACAAGCACCTAGAGCATGGTATGAAACACTAACTAACTTCTTAATTGAAAATGGGTTTACTAGAGGTAGAGTAGATACCACACCATTTCTTAGAAAGCATAAAGACAAAGTCTTATTAGTTCAAATATATGTTGATGATATTATTTTTGGTTCTACTGACGAAAAGTTATGCAAGAGATTCTCTAAGCTGATGCAGAGCAAGTTTGAAATGAGCATGATGGGTGAGCTGAATTTCTTCCTTGGACTGTAAGTAAAGTAGACTGATGAAGGAATTTTCATTAACCAAGCCAAGTACATCAAAGACTTACTCAATAAGTATGGCATGGAATCAGCCTCTCCCATGAAAACACCAATTGCTCCTGCAACCAAGCTTGATAAAGATGAAAAGGGTAAAAGTATTGATATAACTCAATACAGAGGTATGATAGGTTCTCTTTTATACCTAACTGCCAGTAGACCAGACATAATGTTTGCAACATGCATATGTGCTAGATTTCAGGCTAACCCTAAAGAGTCACATTTATCTGCTGTAAAGAGGATCTTCAGGTATCTCAAGGGTACACCTTACTTGGGGCTTTGGTACCCCAAGGAATCCTCATTTGAACTAACAGGATACATAGATGCTGATTTTGCAGGATGCAAAATAGATAGAAAGAGTACCAGTGACACCTGTCAATTGCTAGGAAACAGACTTGTGTCCTGGTTTAGCAAAAAGCAAAACTCAATGTCTACTTCAACTGCAGAAGCTGAATACATTGCTGCTGGCAGCTGCTGTGCTCAGATCCTATGGATGAGAAATCATCTAGCTGACTATGGGTTTGATTTCAAATATATTCTCATTCACTGTGATAACACATGTGCCATAGTAATAACTCATAATCCTGTTTTGCATTCTAGGACTAAGCATATTGAAATAAGGTATCACTTCATTAGGGATCATGTGCAAAATGGAACTATATCTTTACAATATATCCCTACTGAAAATCAACTTGCTGATGTTTTTACAAAACCTCTAGATGAATCCAGATTAAATAAGTTAATAAGTGAGCTAGGCATGCTAAATCTACAACCATAAAATATATGCTCTAGATTGTGGTAACCATAACATATACAAAGGCTGAAATCAAAATCGTAGACATGATCAAGGGAAATCCACGATCGTAGAACTGAAGAGACAAAACCACCTCAACGTTCATAGCAAAGACTCAACCATCGTAGAGCAGACTCAACGATGACAAAAGTCCCATCAACAAAGCAAGAGTAAATCCTTTGATGATAAGCTTCAAAACATAGCAATCCCTCTGATAAGCGCCTCAGGAACAAACCTAACCCTAGACTCACTTCAAGAGGTTGGCCCTTCCTGAGTCACCTTAAAAAGAATGCTATGACAAAAACTCATAACAAGGACCCGGACAAACTCGACTGTAAGACCCCAACTTTTATAAATAATGATGAATTTTCTATAAATATCATTTTTGAATATTATGGAATGAATTTAATATAATGTTATAATTGTGGGTAATATTTATAAATTTTGCAAAGTACGCAAGTTGTTTTTATAATATTCGATTGGTCGGGGAATATTCATTTTAACAGAGAATATTCGTACAACGACACAATCATTGGTGGACCCCACAACAGAATTATTGTCGAATTAAGAAAACGACAAAAATACTTTATGAAAATAACGGCGGAAGTTTTACCGTTAACTATTGAAACACCCGGTGTTAAAAGTATAGTAATACACGTGGTTTCATAGTAGTACATGGTATTGATTATTGATGCTTACGTGAGAAGTCGCTTAGTTTTGTTCAATTATTGCTATAGTAATTGTTCTAAATTTTGCTTATTATTTTGGATTCCCATTTACCCATTTTTCAAAATAATCGGTAGAAAATTATTCAGTAATGGTGGGGGCCATAAGTGGGTCAGGTGGGGCCCACATGTTGGTGGAATAATGGGTTGGTTCTGGAGATTTTGTGTTATAGATAATGGAAGGATTAAATATGTATGTATTATATATAATATATATATATATATATATATATATGTATGTTTGAAAAGTGTGTCATGGTGGAGAAAGAAAAAAAGAGTCACGTGGGATGATATAAGTAATATATATATATATATATATAGTATGTTTAGTTTTTAGTTTTACTTGGAATTTCATTCAACCGTGACTTGGTCTAAGGCGCTGTGAAGAAGATAAAAAAACAAAAGCATTGTGCTTCTGTGAAAAAATTATTGCATCTACTGTGCAGTCCGTTCTTGCACAGTACCCCTTCAATTCTTCTATAAATAGAAGCTCATTCCTTCATTATTTCTTACGAATTCACTAAAACTCTAGAGAGATATTATAGAGAAACTACAGAAAAGTATTCTGCTACTTCCCTACTCTTATATCAAGTTTCTTTTACGGTTAGGGGTATTATTTCTTTTGTATTCATGAAGAGAACTTTTGTTATTACATTCTTTATTATTCTGCTTGAATAACCAGTATACGCGGACTACCCTATACTTGGTGACATTCTTCTATTATTCCGTCTTTATTATTTTTCTGTTTGAATATCCCATGCATGCATGCGTTCTACGCCGGACTGATTCCGCTTTATTATTACATTGGGAATATCCTGTTTTATACGCTTTCTGCTTAACTGATTCCGCCTTAATTATTCTGGTTGAATATCCCACATGCATGCGTTTTCGCGCCGCACTGGTTCCATTAATTATTATTCATTGGAATAACTCTTTGCCTGTCTGATTTCCATCGCATGTTTGGTGATTTATTTTGTTATTCCATTCCTTATTATACCTAGTTGGTTAAAGTTTTGACTTCTACACTCCATGAAATTAGTGGAATATTCTGGATATTTGCGCTTCATCCAGTATCTTTTCATGGAAATATTCTTCTGAGCATTCTTGAATTTTACTGCACAAAGAAGTATCATGTTGACAATTTGGACGTTAAAAATTTCTGGATAAAATAACTTGTTTTATTGAATTCTTATATCATTGTCATCATCCTCATGTTTATATTTTGTTGAAAGTCATCTGTGGCCTGTAGTGTATAGATGGACTTGGTATGATTATGACCAGGGATTATTCGGTGTAATCATGACCGTAATGTTACAAATGATGTGGTAAAAGTCCTCATTGGCCCGTAGTGCATTGATGGACAGTTGTTGGTATGATCATGACCATTAATGAATACACAAATATTCTTGGCCGTAGTGCATAGATAATTGTGGTCGTGATACTAAAGAATATCCTCGGTAGTAATACGTAAGGTGATTCGATGACATGGATTATTTATTAAAATTTGAGTCTCTTGATAACAAAGGATGAAAAACATTTTAAATCATAAAATATAGTAGAATTTATTTTCTACTTGACTCTTTTAATGGATTGCTTGTTCCGTTGCAGTTAAACTTGATGTCTATTATATTTTATCAGTTTAACATTGTTGAAGACTAATGATAATTTATTCAGCATTATCTTAATCATAATATTTCTTACTGGGCTAGTTGAGCTCACCCTTTCTTTCATTGTTCTCTTCAGGAAATGAGAATATAGCTGGGACGAGTCGGGGAATGGAGTGATGGTCCAGAGGATAGCATTAGTAGTCCTCACTATTCTGTGAAATAATATGTTAATAAATGTATTGAGGACTTATTTTGAGTTTTAATACTGTCTAGAAGACAATGTTTGTATTGAAACTCACAGCTTATGTTGAATATTTATAGATTGTATTTGTATTCTATACCATGTATTTGGCGACTCAGAATAGGTGATGTATACCTATTTTGGGGGCATCACTGTTGGTATCAAAGCTTAGGGATATGATCCCTGGCTAAGATGAGAGAATAGAACTAGGAGGGAGAGACGGGAAATTCCTTCGCTAGTATGACCTACCTAAGTTTATTTGGTATTTAGTTGGTTGGTCAAAGTATAGGGATAATATGTTATATGTTAATTAACCTTTGTTTTGTGGCAGTATCTAAAAATGACATCCGAGAATATTGAGAATAGCAATGGAGCACAAGAGATCGTTGAGTCTCTACATATTAATAATCAGGATAATGTGCATCAGGAAGGCGACAATCCTCATGCAAACAACAACACTGACCAAATGATGAATGATGGATTGTTCAGAGGCTTTATGCAATTCATGAAACATCAGGCTAGAGCGGCTCCTGTCCAAAATATAGGTGGAAACACTGGAAACTCTCGGACGGTCACCGCTAAACAGGTCAAGGAGCTGGGACCACTGGAGATTATTGGAGAGCCAAAACCACTTAAGGCGGAAGCATGGATAAAGTAGATCACCAAGATATTTGATGTCTTGGGATGCTCCGAGGAGCAAAAGGTTCCCTTTGCCACCTTCATGTTGCGTGAAGAGGCGATTCTTTGAGTGGGAATCAGTAAAGCGTACTGACTGGCCTTTTCAAGATGTCTTGGGAGAAGTTCCAAGAGCTATTCAACGACAAGTACTTTCCTGAGAGTATTCGTCACATGAAAGAGGTGGAGTTTATCAAGTTGGAACAAAACAATATGACCGTGTCGCAATATGAGGCTAAATTTGCGGAGTTATTCCAGTTTGCATCCCATTTGGTCGATAATGAGGAGCGAATGATGCGAATGTTTATAAGAGGTTTGAAACCGGAGATACGTCAATATCTTATTTCTCATAAACTGTGTTTGTACTCAGATGTTGTAAATAGGGCTCATTTATTAGAGCGCAGTAACGAGTCAACGCAACAAAGAGAAAGCAGCCGACAGTATGAAAATGCCAGTGGTATCAGTCATCAATACGGTGACAACAAACGTGGAGGGAATCAACATGCCAGAAATGGTAACCACTTTGGTGGTAATCATGGCCAAGACAGTAAAAATGGACATTTCAAGAAAAAGAGATTCAACAATGATGGAAAGACGTCAGCACCAGTAACCGTGGTTAAGGAAGGAGAATGACCACCTATCATATGCTTCAAATGCGGAGGGGAGGGACATATCAGTCCAAATTGCGCGATGCCATCTAAAGAGTGTTATAATTGTGGAAGAGAAGGTCACCTAGTCCGATTTTATCGTTCACTGAAGACAAGTTCAGCTAGGATGGAGGCACCAAAGGCCGTCCCAGAAAAGTCAAAGCCGGTGGTGCAAGGGAGAGCATTTGTTGTGACCTCCCAGAAAGCAAGGAACCTGAACGAGGTCATCATGGGTAAGCTTATCATAAACTCTAGCGAAGTCTACACCTTATTTGATACCGGTTCTACCCATTCTTTTATTTCTCCTACTTGCGCTCAACGATTAAACTTGACTCCAGAGAAATTAGACTTTGACTTATCTGTGGAAACTCCGTTGGGAGAAACCTTCATTACATCCACTATTTATAAGTCTTGTTTGGCTCAAATTGGTACCCTCACATTACCTGTCAATCTTATTTCATTGAAAATACTTGCATTTGATGTGATTCTAGGGATTGATTGGTTAATTAATCATCATGCAAAAATTAATTGTTTTCGTAAGGTTGTTAGCTTTAATATTCCTAACCAACCTATTATGCGAATTCAAATAACTAAACCATTAAAATCAATCACTGTCATCTCAAGCCATAAAGCTATTCGTTTATTGAAAAACGGATGTCAAGCTTTCGTAGCTCATGTCACGGATCTAAACAAAAATACGTCAGTTTTGAATGATATTTCTATTGTTAATGAATTTCCGACGTATTCCTCAAGAAATTTCTCGGCCTACCCCAGGCGTGAAATTGAATTTTGTATCGACCTTGAACCCGGTACAAAACACATTTCCAAAGCCCCATATCGAATGGCTCCTATTGAACTTCAGGAGTTAAAGACTCAACTGCAAGAATTGTTAGACATTGGCTTTATTCGTCCTAGTACTTCTCCTTGGGGTGCTCCTGTTCTATCCATGAAGAAGAAAGATGGGAGTATGCCACTTTGTATTGATTATCGGGAGTTGAATCATGCCACCATCAAAAATAGGTACCCATTGCCACGTATTGATGACCTGCTTGACCAGTTGTAAGGAGCCAAATTCTTTTCAAAAATTGATCTTCGTTCCAAATATCACCAATTGAAGATTAGAACCGATGACATTCCAAAGATGGCTTTCAGAACTCGGTACGGGCATTATGAATTCCTAGTCATGTCATTTGGATTGACTAATGCTCCTACTGCCTTTATGGATATAATGAACCGAGTATTCAAGGAATATTTGGATCATGTTGTGGTCGTCTTTATTGATGACATCCTTATTTATTCCAAAAGCCGTGAAGATCATGAGCAACACTTGAGGCTGATACTCCAAAAGCTTCGTGAATACAAGCTTTATGCCAAGTTGAAGAAATGCGAGTTCTGGCTTGAGGAAGTAACATTCCTTGGGCACGTAGTATCAAGTCATGGAATATCTGTTGACCCGGCAAAGATTGAAGCTATTCAAAGCTGGGAGCAACCCAAATTAGTGACCGAAGTACGTAGCTTTCTCGGCTTAGCTGGTTATTATCGAAGATTCGTGGAAGGATTTTCTCGAATCGTTAATCCATTAACCCAATTGACTTAGAAAGATACAAAGTTCAGTTGGAGCGAAGAATGTGAGAAGAGTTTTCAAGAACTCAAGAGGAGACTCATTTCAGCACCTGTTCTGACAATACCATCTGGCTCGGAGGGATTTGTCATCTACAGTGATGCTTCTGGAAAAGGGTTAGGATGTGTTCTCATGCAACATGGGAAAGTCATAGCTTATGCCTCATGACAACTCAAAGAATATGAGAGGAATTATCCTACTCATGATCTAGAGTTGGTAGCTGTTGTCTTCGCACTTAAAATTTGGAGGCATTACTTGCATAGAGAGAAAGTGGAGATCTTTACGGATCATAAAGGCCTCAAATATTTCTTCACTCAAAAGGAACTCAACATGCGACAGTGACGTTGGCTTGAACTGTTGAAAGATTATGATCATACCATCTAATACCATCCTGGAAAAGCGAACGCGTGGTAGGCGATCGCGTTGAGTAGAAGATCATATCTTGGTCTGCAGTGCGATATTGTCCACAATAAAGGCCCATTTTTGTGACTTCCAAAGAATGGAGATAGAGATAAAGACTCCAGGGACCCACATGATGATGGCGAATATACGAGTAGAACCGACTTTAATTGATAAAGTTAAAGCTGCTCAAGTTACAGATCTGGAGCTGATGCGTATGAGGAAGAAAGTGCAAGAAGGTGCTATCTTGGAGCAAGAATCGATGAAGAAGGAATACTTGAGTCAACTCCGGACTTTGTGTTCCTAGCGACCACGATTTAAAGTATAAAATCATGATGGAGGCGCACAACACACCGTTGCAATCCATCTCGGGAGTACCAAAATGTATCGTGATCTTAAATCATACATTTTGGTGGAGCAATATGAAGAGGGAGATAGCGTTGTTTATCTCAAGGTGTCTAACGTGTCAACGCGAGTCGGCGAGCATCAAGTACCAAAAGGTCCATTGCAACCACTTGAAATTCCGAATGGAAGTGGAGCACATTACCATGGATTTCAAGCATTCTTTGGTCTTCCCAAGGTTTCTCAAGGCATTGATGCAATTTGGGTCATTGTTGATAGATTGACCAAATCTGCTCATTTCTTACCAATACGAGAAACTTATATACTTGAACGTCTTGCTCATATGTACATAAACGAAACTGTAAGACTACATGGTATGCCAGTATCCATAGTTTCTGATCGAGACCCAAGATTCACTTCACAATTTTGGGTTAGTTTACAAAAAGCTATGGGCACTGATTTACGATTTAGTTCGGCATATCATCCTCAAACGGACGGACAATCAGAGAGGACTATTCAAACTCTTGAAGATTTATTAAGACTATGTGTCTTTGACTTCAAGGGAAGTTGGGACAAGTTCTTACCATTGGTGGAGTTTTCTTACAACAACAGTTATCAAGCAAATATTGACATGGCTCCATTTGAGGCGTTGTATGGAAGAAAGTGTCGTTCTCCAGTATGCTGGGATGAGGTGGGTGAAGCAACGTTATTGGGACCGGAGTTGGTACGAATGACTACGAAAAAGATTTAAATGATCCGACAACGTATAAAAACCTCACAAGATCGACAAAAGAGTTATGCTGATCTTCATCGAAAGGACGTTGAATTCGATATAGGAGATCATGTGTTATTACGTGTTGCTCCATGGAAAGGAGTTACGAGATTTGGAAAGAGAGGAAAGCTCAATCCTCGATTCATTGGCCCATTTTTAATCCTCGATCGAGTAGGAACTGTAGCCTATAGACTCGCTTTACCGCCAAGTATGTCTCGTGTTCATAACGTTTTTCACATATCCATGTTACATAAATATGTGGAAGACCCGAACCACATTATTGAGTTAGAACCGGACGAAATAGCGGAAGATTTGACGTATGAAGAGGTTCCTATTCAAATCTTGGATAAGAAGGAACATATTCTACGCTCCAAGGTTATACCTCTTCTCAAAGTTTTGTGGAGAAACCACGATGTTGAGGAAATGACTTGGGAGTTAGAATCTGAAATGAAATCAAGGTATCCTTACCTTTTCGACATATCAGGTACGTACCCTAATTTCAAGGGCGAAATTTCATAAGAAGGGGAGGTTGTAAGACCCCATCTTTTATAAATAATGATGAATTTTCTATAAATATCATTTTTGAATATTATGGAATGAATTTGATATAATGTTATAGTTGTGGGTAATATTTATAAATTTTGCAAAGTACGCAAGTTGTTTTATAATATTCGATTGGTCGGGGAATATTCGTTTTAACAGGGAATATTCGTACAACGACACAATCATTGGTGGACCCCACAACAGAATTATTGTTGGATTAAGAAAACGACAAAAATACTTTATGAAAATAACGGCAGAAGTTTTACCGTTAACTATTGAAACACCCGGTGTTAAAAGTACAGTAATACGTGTGGATGCATAGTAGCACACGGTATTGATTATTGATGATTACGTGAGAAGTCACTCAATTTTGTTCAATTATTGCTATAGTAATTGTTGTAAATTTTGCTTATTATTTTAGATTCCCATTTACCCATTTTTCAAAATAATTGGTAGAAAGTTATTCAGTAATGGTGGGGGCCACAAGTGGGTCAGGTGGGGCCCACATGTTGGTGGAATAATGGGTTGGTTTTGGAGATTTTGTGTTACAGATAATGGAAGGATTAAATATGTATGTATTATATATATATATATAATATATATATATATATATATATATATGTTTGAAAAGTGTGTCATGGTGGAGAAAGAAAAAAAGAGTCACGTGGGATGATATAAGTTATATATATATATATATATTATGTTTAGTTTTTGGTTTTACTTGGAATTTCATTCAATCGTGACTTGGTCTAAGGCGTTGTGAAGAAGAAAAAAAATAAAAGCATTGTGCGTCTATGAAAAAATTATTGCATCTACTGTGCAGTTCGTTCTTGCACAGTACCCCTTCAATTCTTCTATAAATAGAAGCTCATTCCTTCATTATTTATTACGAATTCACTAAAACTCTAGAGAGAGAAATTATAGAGAAACTATAGAAAAGTATTCTGCTACTTCCCTACTTTTATATCAAGTTTCTTTTACGGTAAGGGGTATTATTTCTTTTGTATTCATGAAGAGAACTTTTGTTATTCCATTCTTTATTATTCTGCTTGAATAACCAGTATACGCGGACTACCCTATACTTGGTGACATTCTTCTATTATTTTGTTTTTATTATTATTACATTTGGAATATCCTCGTGCATGCGTTCTCACTGGACTGATTCCGTCTTTATTATTACATTGGAATATCCTCATTTGTCGTTTTTTACCTAATGGGATTCCGTCTTTATTATTCTCATTGGAATATCCTCACATGCATGCGTTTTCTGTGGGACCCGATTCCGCCTTTATTATTACTCGTTGGATATCACATGCATGCGTTTCTGGCGGACATAGTTCCATTAATTATTATTTTATTGGAATAACTCACACTTGCGATGCTACATCGCATGCTGTTGATTTCTTTTGTTATTCCATTCCTTATTATACTCAAATTGGTTAAAGTTTTGACTTCTATACTCCATGAAATTAGTGGAATATTCTTGATTTTTTTTGGCTTCATCTCCCGTATCTTTTCATGGAAATATTCTTACGAGCATTCTTGAATTTTCTTGCCTGAAAGAAGTATCATGTTGACAATTTGGACGTTAAAAATTTCTGGATAAAATAACTTGTTTTATTGAATTCTTATATCATTGTCATCATCCTCATGTTTATATTTTGTTGAAAGTCATCTGTGGCCTGTAGTGCATAGATGGACTTGGTATGATTATGACCAGAGATTATTCGGTGTAATCATAACCGTAATGTTACAAATGATGTGGTAAAAGTCCTCATTGGCCCGTAGTGCATTGATGGACAGTTGTTGGCATGATCATGACCATTAATGAATACACAAATATTCTTGGCTGTAGTGCATAGATAATTGTGGTCGTGATACTAAAGAATATCCTTGGCCGTAGTGCAGGGGTGATTCGATGACATAGATTATTTATTAAAAAAATCGAGTCTCGGCGATAATATGATGATGAAAAACCTTTTAAATCATAAAAGATAGTAGAATTTATTTTTACTTGACTCTTTTAATGGATTGCTTGTTCCGCTGCGCTTAAACTTGATGTCTATTATATTTTATCGGTTTAACATTGTTGAAGACTAATGATAATTTATTCGCATTATCTTAGTCGTAATATTTCTTCTTGGGCTAGTTGAGCTCACCCTTTCTTTCACCGTTTCTCTTGAAATGAGAATATAAATTTGGGACGAGTCGGGGAATGGAGTGATGGTCCAGAGGATAGCATTATTAGTCCTCACTATTCTGTGAAATAGTGTGTTAATAAATGTATTGAGGACTTATTTTGAGTTTTAATACTGTCTAGAAGACAATGTTTGTATTGAAAATCACAGCTTATGTTGTATATTTAAAGATTATATTTGTATTCTGTACCATGTATTTGGTAACTCAGAATAGGTGATGTATACCTATTTTGGGGGCGTCACATCGACGATCGTAAATCAGACACGACGATCGTAGATCAGACTCGATGATCGTAGATCAGACTCGACAAATGCAAAGCACTCAATGATCACTAAACTACCTCAACGATTGTAGTCCTCCCTAAGGACACCTCAGCTCTGAAGGAGCGAAGGGCAAATCAGTACAATCCTTATCAGTCAAAATCGTAGAGCCAAGAAAAAGTCGACACCTGTCCCACTAAGCAAAAAAGAAGAGAGGGAAGTTACAAGTACAAATTGAAATCGTATTTTTGAAATATGCAGTTCAAAAGATTATCTCTCTCCTCCTCTCAAAGCGAAGCCCTAAATCGGGACAAAGCTCACCATATCTCTCTCCAACTACAAAATCAATGGCGGCATCCAATTGTTATCTCAGTTACGAATCTGCTTTTGACGATTTCAAAACAAATTCAACCTAAATTTCACAAGACACCGGCGCCATCTTGAAGGCGAGTCTTGAAGAGGCTTTGGTAGCAGACACCGATATATCCCAAATGGTGAAAGAATTCTACATGAATGGTGTGTTCAAACACGACACCATCACTACGAGAGTAAGGAACGAGGAAATCAGACTGAAGGCTGAAGACATCAATCTTGCCCTAGGTCTCAGAAATGAAGGGCATCCATTCTTAGACAGCGTAGACTTCCAAGAAGGACTTAGAAGAATGCATCACAAGAAACTCCCCTCTATGAAAGGGTACAAAAAGAAGGAGTTCCCACAGAGGTATGAATTTCTAGCCGATATAGTTGGGAAATGTATATGCTGCAAGAGCTCAGGTCACGACTCTGTGAATGAAGTTTAACTTAGGCTCATGACTGCCATGAATTATGGAATACAACTCAACTATGGAGCCCTATTGCTGGATTGGATTGGCAAGTGGATTACCAACTCAACGAAGTCAAAAAGCCCTCAGAAGATGCTATATACGCGATTCATAAGCATTATTCTACAGTCTGCCCTGGGTGACCAAATTGGGGATGAAGGAGGAGAAGCTATCAACCCAAATAGGCGAATGACCCAGCAGCTGTTTGAAAATTGGAAGAGGAACCCAACTGAGTATGTTCAAATGATGACAAAATCTAGTGGAAGAACTGGGGATCTAAAGGACTCAGGCTTTCCAGGAAACATGTTTATGGTCAGGGAGATCGAAGAAGAAGTAGAAATCAACAAAGAAGAACCCTCTGTCCTTACCAGAAAAAGCAAGGGCAAGAGGAAGCTAAGGGCTAGACTGGTAGAAGAGCCTCAAGGATCTACCACTAATATACCTGTAGAGTCCTCTGATATAAAGACTCTGAGGATGCTAAGAAGAAAGCAGCAGCAAGATGAAGCAGATGAGGATCAGGCTACCATATCCCAGATCCTAAAGAAGAACAAAGTTAGTCATAGGTCTAAAAGGCCATCAGTCACCTCAATCATAGAGTCTCTAGTGTTCGTAGAGACCAGACCAAGGATGGTAGGCAAGGAGGTAGCTGCTTCAAGCATAGTGGCTGTTGAACAGGACAAAACTGAGAATCAAAAAAGTCCTGAAGTTGTGGCTAAGCCTAGCAAATCAAGGAGAAAGCTGGTTAAGAAGTACATTCTTGAAAATGAGAAAGTGCTCAAGAAGGAAGCAAAGACTATGGTTGCCAACAAGGAACTGTCCAGAGCAAGTCAAGAGGACGTTGCTCCAACTAAGGGGGAGATCCCTGAAATTCTCATGATAGAGAATACACCAGCTGAGGGGGAGATGCCTGAAACTCAAGAAGATGCTCCACTTGAGGGGGAGTTTATGAGCTTACAAGAGGATGATCAAGTTGAAGGGGAGCCTTAAGATATCTCCATGGCAAAAGATGATGTCCCTGCCAGAAATGAAGATGAGCCAATAAAAGATCATCAAGAGCCTATTGAGATAATGGAGTCCTCCAACGAAGAAAGAGAAGAGGAAGAAGATGATGATGACCTTCAGATCACTGGTGTGGGCAGAGATGGGTATAGAAGCTATCTATACAATCGATGTTCTCATACCTACCCATGATGCCATACCATCAAGCCCAAATCCTAAACTCTTGGGATCACATGTTCTGGAGTTTCAAAGAGTATCCAGCTATCTCAGTGTTGGCTCATGGATTCCCAGGGAGATTCAACTTTGCCAAGAAGTTGATTACCAACAACTCTTCCTCAAAGGATAAACTTGAGGTACTGTCTATCCCTACCCAATTCAGAATTAATCACTTGCCATCATCCTCATTTAGTTAATTCTATGAATTCCCTCTATGGTTGGAAGTGATTCTTAATCCAGTTAATCAATTTCCAGTTGTAGAATCCCAAAATTCTGTAACTGAGGAACCAAATGCAGTCAACCTCATTTTGCTCCCACAAACCACCATCTCTACGATTCCTGACTCTAGCCCCATCGTAGAGTCCCAAATTGAAATCGTAGAGCCACATATTCCAGACATCGACACTCAGGCCCATCCATTAGACATACTATCCTCCTCCTCTAATGACTATTTTAGTCTTGACCTTGCTCTCTACTCACTGCAAGATAAATCCCAAAAACCAACCCCTCCATTCAACAATCCTCAAACCAATGATACTCTCCCAAATTTGCTCTCGAAGGATGACTTAAAGGAAACATCCAAGAACATGGTCAAGAACATAGAAGAAAGCCTGGAATCTCACTCCGACCTCATTCATATCCGACTGAATCAAATGATCACAGCTGCAAATAATTTTCCTGACACTATGAACGCTGAGCTTACAAAGAAGCTGAGGGAAATTATTCAAGAAATCCTTAAGAGCATGAAGGACAGAAATGATATTCACTTCCAGATAGCCACCAAGCAAAGAGAGGCTGTTCTTGAAATGCAGAAAAATCAAGAAGTTCAAAATAAACTTATACTAGAGAACATCATCAACTTGAAAGCTTCAGTCCAAGAATTCCAGAAATTGTATGTCAATCAGGAACGACAGAATGATATTGTTCTCACTGCCCTCCGAAACAAAGAAGCTAGATCTGAAAAACAGATCAAGGAAAGTCGTGAGGACATTGCTCAGACACAAAGCCAACTGAACGAGCTTGTCCAAGGAGTGAATCAACTTTCTGCAGACATTCGAACCCTTGATGCTGACATAAAGGGGGAGAATAAAGGGAAAAGAGTTCAAGGGGCACAGGGAGATCAGGGCAGAGGCAAAGGAGGTCAAGGAAACCAAGAAAGGGGAAGAGGACAATTTTCACGAAGCCCTCCTGCAAGACAGTTCCACCAACAGACTTCACGATCAAGTAATCAGACTCAACGTTCTGATCAGCAGGAAGTCCAAGGCCAAATACCAGCTCACCAAATGTGACCACAACAGGCCTAAGAATGCCAATTGGAGATCCAACATTCATGAATAGGCATGATCACAACCCGATAGTAAGTCCGAGTGAGCTGGAAGAGTTAGCCAGAAGAGATGAAGCTAGCAGGAAAAGAAGGGCTGAGGAGTATGCTAATCCTCCAAGGAAAAGGGCAAAGAAATAGAGATAAGTTGAAACTTTAAATTCTTATTGATGTAAAGATAAACTGCAATATTTCTTGAACATCAATAAATTCATGCTTATTCTCTAGAAATTTCAGCTGCTCATTGAAATACTAAGTCATGTTAAAATTTCCTGCAAATGCATCTAGACACTAATAATCATGACAACAAATCTCCTTGGTTATGTCAACATCAAATAGGGGGAGATTGTTGGGAGAATGCATATTATGATTTGATGTTTTAATGTATATGCTCATGATTATTTGTAAAGTCCTTCAAGTAAGATATGTACAAGGACTTAGTGATAGATCAAATTTGTTAGGTTGATCTAAGCTCTTAACGTGTATCATTCTGTAAAGGAATGTATAGATAGAAAGATGAAAGCTGTTAGGTTGATCTTGAGATATAATAGATAGGCTTCGAAGAAATAAGAGTGTATAAATCTGATCAACATTGCAGAAGTCTAGGCAGAAACGTAGAGCTTAGAAGATCATAGTGTGCCTGCCTTGAAGGGCCTCTTCGGGAATCGTAGAGTGGTCCCAATGTCTGTCGAACCAACTCAACGACCGTAATGTGCTGAAGGTAACATAGAGTTTACAAGTCAACGATCGTAGAGTGCTCTCGGAATCGTAGAGAGCTACAACGCAAGTAAGCGAAGATCGTAGTATGCAAAGTTTTAAGGAGAATCGTAGTGCTCTCAGCTGATAACATCAGACCAGGCACCAAGACGACAAGTAACTACGATCTGGATCGTAGAGCATCTGTCTTGAGTCAGAGAACGTCGAGCCTCATGATTTATATGGAAGACAGATTCCAACATAAGAGGAATGGATTCTAAATGTTGCAGTACTCACCAGTCCCAAAGACACAAGAAAATATCCTTAGTATGCAACAAAGAGGCGTATTGAAGAATCTAAGGAAAGTACCATTGGTAAGGGGGAAAACACCTTTTCAGGTATTAGGTGAGAAAGCAGTTTGCAGTGTCCGTGGGCCAGAATGCAGTTTCAGAAGATGTGCAGAAATGTCTCCATCAAAGATTAGAAAGGTCAAATGCATTTAATGCCTCAACGGATGGATCCAACAAATAGTTTTCAAGATCACATATATGCAAATCAAGCAGATGAGAGAGAAGCAAGCAAGCATTGACAAAATAACGTGAACAACTCTCAAGCTCAACTCTACGATCTGAGAATTAACAAAGCTTGCTCAGCTACTCAGTTCTTACGAACAAGTGCTTAAACAACAACTGAGTTGCAACCATCAAGAACTCAATATCTATCAATCAATTGAAGAAGAGTACCAAGTCTGCTGGACTTGAAGAGTTCTAAGTGAACTGTAAGAGAGCCAAGTCTGCTGGACTTGAAGAGTTCAAGAGTGAACTAAGAAGTTCCTAGACTGCTGGTCTAGAAGGAATCTGTGTGATTTAGAAGTTGTAAAAGTCATCCTTAGTGGATATCCTACTCGTTGAGTAGAAAAGTGGACTAAGAGCTTTAAGTGCTCTGAACCACTTAAAACGATTGTGTCTTCTACATTCATACTATAACTGCTATAACTGCCTTACTCTCATAACTCCACTGCTTTGTAAAGAAGATTAAAACAAACATCAATTCCGCTAAGTTTTAATCATCATCAAAGAATAAGTTTAAAACGAAAAGATTTTTAAATATCTATTCAACCTTTTAGATAACTATTGTACCAACTAGGAACTAACATATTCTTTTTGTCGGGGAATATTTGTACGACGACGCAACCATTTGTGGACCCCATAACGAAAAACGGTCGGATGAAGATAACGACAAGTTTGAGTTTTTATAAATAACGACGTAGTTATACAACCCGATATTTTCTATACAAACAAATCTGAAATTTTGCGTATAAATTTTTTTTTTTTATTAAAATAAATATGGGGAATATGTGCCATGATAATGTGTATATGTATTTATGTGATAAATAAAAATATATTTATTACATGAACATTTACAAATAATTTTATTTTAGAATTATTGATTATTATAAATTATATTCTTATAATAATTAATTGTATAGTAGAAATGTTTTTATTAATTATTTTCCATAAAAATATAATTATATATTATTTAAATAATATATGAAATGATTTTAGAATTATTATAATAATTATTTATTTATTATATAAATTTATGTTAGATTAATTAAGTTAATTATTTTAACTTAATTAATAATGTTATATATGAAGAATAAATCGAGATATAGAATCCAAATCCTAATTTTGAATTTTGATCAAGGAATGAGAATAATAATATACTATTAATTATATTTTGATTTTTCATTGCTATAAATATGTATTGTATGTACGTATTGATAATTGTGAAACCCCGGATTTTATGAATAAAGAATTAATTTTCTCGATTTTTTTTTATATTATGGTGTGAATTTGAGATAATGTTATAGTTGTGGGTAATATTTATAAATTTTGCAAAGTATGCAAGTTGTCATATTATATTCGATTGGTGGAAATATTCGTTTTAAACAGGGAAATATTAAATGCGACACAATCAATCAGTGGACCCCTACAACGGAATTATTGTCGGATTGAGAAAACGACAAAAATATTTTATTGAAAATAACGGCTGAAGTTTTACCGTTGATACTGTTGAACTACTCGGTAGTAAAAGTACAGTAATACGCGTTGTTGCATAGTAGCACACGGTATTAATTATTGATATTTATGTGAGAAGTCACTCAGTTTTGTTCAATTATTGCTACAATGTTGCTGCATAGTATCTCACATTATTTGATTCAATTATTTTTGATTTAAAAGTTTTGTTTTATTCACGTAATAAAATAGAAACATCTTTTTATATAAAATAGAATACTTTATTAAAGTTATTCTATAAATAAAATATATTATATTTTATTATGCATAGTGTTTGCATAGTGCCCTCATAGTGTTTGCATAGTAAAAATCTTTTTATATAAATAGAATATATTATATTTTATTTAAAAGATTTTTCTTTAAATATGGACCGTCGATTAAAGTAAATCAATCTAGGCCGTTCATGGATTAGTTACTATGCATTCCATTTTTCTATAAATAGAAGCTCATTCCTTCATTATTTTCTTTTAATTCACCGAACTCTATAGAGAGACTATAGAGATAGAAGAAAAGTTTTCTGTTACTTTACTACTCTTATATCAAGTATTATTTTACTAGTAAGAGATATTATTCTTTTGTATTCAAGAAGAGAACTTCATTATTCCATTTCTTTATTGTTTTGTTGGAATAACTTTTGTATCTGAACTACCCTATACTTGGTAACATTCTTCTATTATTACATCTTTATTATTCGGCCGGAATATCCTGGCATCATGCTATCTGTAGGACTGGTTCCATTTTTTATAATTTCGTCTTTATTATTCTCGTTTAATATCCTCATCATGCTATCTACGGGACTGGTTCCATCATTTATTATTTCGCATTTATTATTCTTTGGAACATCCGATAAGTTGTGAATTTCACGACTGGTTCCATTATTATTATTCTGTTGAAATAAACGTCTGTATGCAAGTACCGCATGCATGGTGATATCTTTTGTTATTCCATTCGGTATTATACTCGATTGATTAAAATTTTGACTTCTATACTCCATGAAATTAGTGGAATATCCTTGATATTTAAAGCTTCATCCAAGATATCTTTTCGTGGAAATATTCTTCCGAGCATTCTTGAATTTTACTCTACAAAGCGATGATCATGTTTACAATTTGGACGTTATTGGTTCCCTCGGACAAATTAATTCTTGAACTTGTTTTATTGAATTCTTATATCATTGTCATCATCCTCATGTTTATATTATGTTAAAAGTCATCTGTGGCACATAGGTGCATAGATGGACTTGGTATGATTATGACACTGTGGATTATTCGATATAATCATGGCCGTAATGTTACAAATGATGTGGAAAAAAGTCCTCATTGGCCCGTAGTGCATTGATGGGCGCTTTTTGGTATATTATGGCTATGGATTCTCTTGACCCAGGGTGCAAAGATGAATTGTTTTATGGCATAATCGGGATCGTTGATGAAAACACGATTATCTTTGGCCCGTAGTGCATGGATAATTAGGTGGTCGGATGATACTTAAAGAATATCCTTGGCCTGTAGTGCAGGGATGATTTAATAATGTGGATTATTTATTAAGCTGAGTCTCAGCGATAAAAGTGATGAAAAACCTTTTAAATCATAGAAGATAGTAGATTTTATTCTCTACTTGACTCTTCTAATGGATTGCTTGTTCCACTGCAGTTAAACTTGACGTCTATTGTTTTTTATCAGTTTAACATTGTTAGAGGCTAATGATAATTTATTCTGCATTATCCTAGTCATAATATTTCTTACTGTGCTAGTTGAGCTTACCCTTTCTTTCACTATTCTCTTCAGGAAATGAGAATATAGCTGGGACGAGTCGGGAAACGGAGTGATGGTTTAGAGGATAGCATTAGTAGTCCTCACTATTTTGTGAAATAGTGTGATAATAATAGTAATGAGGACTCCTTTTGAGTTTGTATAATCTCTAGTAGACAATAATTGTATTCAAACTCACAGTTTATGTTTTGTCGTATTGTACACGACAGTTGTATTAGTAAGTTGTATTTGAATTCTGTACCATGTATCTGGCGACCCAAGATGGGTGATGTATACCTAATTTTTGGGGCGTCACAGTTGGTATCAAAGCTTAGGGATATGATCCCTGGCTAAGATGTGAGATAAGAACTAGGAGGGGAGAGACGGGGAATTCCTTCCTAGTATGACCTACCTAAGTTTATTTGGTATTAAATTGGTCGGTCAAAGTATAGGGATAATATGTGATATGTTAATTAACCCTTATTTTGTGGCAGTGTTTGAAAATGGCATCCAAGAATGTTGAGAGTATCAATGGAGCATAGGAGACCGTTGAGTCTCCACAGATCAATAATCAGGATAATGTGCTACCAGAAGACAATACTCCTCATGAAAACAATAACACCGATGAAATGGTGAATGATCGGATGGTCAGAGGCTTTATGCAATTCATGAAACAACGGGCGAAGGAAGCTCCTGTCCAAAATGCAGGTAGAAATACTGATAACTCTCGGACGGTCACCGCTAAGCAGTTTAAGGAGCAATTCATGCAACAACGGGCGAAGGCAGCTCCTGTCCATAATGAAGGTGGAAACAATGGTAACCCATGGTTGGTCACCGCTAAGCAGTTCAAGGAGCTGGGACCACCGGAGTTTTTGGGAAAGCTAGAACCACTTAAGGCACAGACATGGATAAAGCAGATTACCAAGATATTTGATGTCTTGGAATGCTCAGAGGAGCAAAAGGTTCCATTCGCCACCTTTATGTTGCGTGAAGAAGGAGATCATTGGTGGGAATTTGTAAAACGTACCCAGCCTGACACACTCAAGATGTCTTGGGACAAGTTCCAAGAATTATTCAACGGCAAGTATTTTCCTGAAAGTATTCGTCACATGAAGGAGGTAGAATTCATCAAGCTGGAGCAAAACAATATGACCGTGTCGCAGTACGAGGCTAAGTTTGCGGAGTTATCCCGGTTTGCATCCCATTTGGTCGATAATGAGGAGCGAATGACGCGAATATTTTTGCGAGGTTTGAAACCCGATATACGTCAATACCTCATTTCTCATAAACTTTGTTTGTATTTAGATGTTGTGAATAGGGCTCAGTTATTGGAGCGCGATAATGAGTTAGTACAACCAAAAGGCAACGACCAATAACACGATAATAATCATACCGGTGGCAACGGTCATCGGAAAAATGATAACCAACGTGGGGGATATTATCATGCCAAGAATGGTAACCATTTCGGTGGTAATCATGGCCAAGATAATAAGAATGGACATTTTAAGAAGAGAAGGTTCAACAATGATGTGAAGACGTCGGCACAAGCACCCGTTTCAAAGAAAGAAGAAGAATTACCATCTGATCATTATGTTTCAAATCTGAGACAAGAGGGACACATCCGTCTAAACTGTACGCAACAATCCAAAGCGTGTTTTAATTGCGGAAGAGAAGGTCACCTAACTCGATTTTGTCGTATGGTGAAGTCAAGTCCAACTGGGATAGTGATGCCAAAGGATGTCCCAGACAAGCCAAAGCCGGTAGTTTAAGAGAGAGCATTTTTTTTCTCGTGACGAGGAACCTGAATAAAATTATCACGGGTAAATTAATCATAAGCTCTTACGAAGTCTATACCGTGTTAGATACCGGTTCTACTCACTCTTTTATTTCACCTAGTTGTGTTCAATGTTTGTACTTAACTCCAGAGAAGTTAAACTTTGATTTATCTATTGAAACTACATTGGGAGAAACCTTCGTTACCTCCACTGTTTATAAATCTTGTTTGATTCAAATTGACACTTTCACGTTACCTGTCGATCTTATCTCTTTGAAAATACTTGCCTTTGATGTGGTTTTTTTTAAACGATTGGTTAACTACTCATCATATTTTTCGTAAGGTTGTTATCTTTCATATTCTTAACCAACCTATTATGTGAATTCAAGCAACCAAACCACTAAATTCAATCATTGTCATATCAAGCCATAAGTAAAGAACCCCGATCCTTTTGTTGATGACTTCCTTGTGTGGAATGCACCGAAGCCAGACTTTCTGTAGGCGACGTCGTGAATGACGATGACAAGTTGATAGGTATCATTGTGAGGTGCTATCTAGGTTAAGGGATAGAAGTCACAGTTGGTATCAATGTGACGTACTATCCAAGTCTTGGATGAGAGTAACAGTTTTGAATGATATTTCTATCATTAATAAATCTCTTGACGTATTCCTGAAGACTTCTTAGCCTACTCCAGAGCGTGAAATCGAATTTTGTATTGACACCAGTACAAAACCCATTTCTTAAACCCTCAAAATATTTCTTCAACTAAAACGAACGTAACATGCGCTAAAGACGTTGACTCGAGCTGTTGAAGATTACGATCGTACTATTCAATATCATCGTGGAAGAGCGAACGTGGTAGCTGACGTATTGAGTAGAAGATCGTATGCGTTTACAAGTGCGATGTTGTTAACACAAAGACTCATTTCGTATAACTTGCAAATGATGAAGATAGAGTTAAATACTCTAGGGACCCACGTGAAGATAACGACTATACGAGTAAAATCGATTTTAATCGATAAAGTTGAAGATGCTCAAGCTACATACCCGAATCTGATGAATGTGAAGAAGAAGGTTCAAGAGGGCGTTATTCTAGAAGCAAGAGTTGCTGAAGAGAGGAAATCTCAACCCTCGATTTAATTGGCCCATTTGAAATCCTTGATTGAGTAGGAACTGTGGCTTATAAACTCGTTTTACCGCCAAGTATGTCGCGTGTTCATAACGTTTTTAACGTATCAATGTTACGTAAATATGTGGATGACCTGAACCACATTATTAATTTAGAATCGGACGAGATAGCGGATGATTTAACGTATGAGATCTCGTGTTAAAATCTTGGATAAGAAGAATCGTATCCAACACTCAAGGGTTATACCTCAAGAGATAGAATCAAAAAAGTCAAGGTATCCTCACCGTTTTAAGATACCGGTATGTATGCGTAAATTTCGAGGGCGAAATTCCATAAGGAGGGGAGATTGTGAAACCCCAGATTTTATGAATAAAGAATTAATTTTCTCCAAATATTTTTTTTTATATTATGGTGTGAATTTGAGATAATGTTATAGTTGTGAGTAATATTTATAAATTTTGCAAAGTATGCAAGTTGTCATATTATATTCGATTGGTCGGGAAATATTCGTTTTAAACAGGAAATATTCGTATGACGACACAATCATTGGTGGACCCCACAACGGAATTATTGCCGGATTGAGAAAACGATAAAAATATTTTATTAAAAATAACGGCGGAAGTTTTACCGTTGATACTGTTGAACTACTCGGTAGTAAAAGTACAGTAATACGCGTTGTTGTATAGTAGCACACGGTATTGATTATTGATATTTATGTGAGAAGTCACTCAGGTTTGTTCAATTATTGCTACAATAGTTCTTTGCGTAGTATCTCTCACATTATTTGATTCAATTATTGTTGATATAGAAGTATTGTTTTATTAGTAATAAAATAGAAACATCTTTTATATAAAATAGAATACTTTATTAAAGTTATTCTATAAATAGAATATATTATATTTTATTATGCATAGTGTTTGCATAGTGCTTGCATAGTGTTTGCATAGTAAAAATCTTTTATATAAATAGAATATATTATATTTTATTTAAAAGATTTTTCTTTAAATATGGACCGTCAGATTAAAGTAAATCAACTTTGGACCGCTCATGGATTAGTTACTATGCATTCCATTTTTCTATAAATAGAAGCTCATTCCTTCATTATTTTCTTACTTAATTCAATTTGAACTTTAGAGAGAAACTATAGAGAGAGACTATAGAGAGATAAAAGAAATGTTTTCTGTTACTTCACTACTCTTATATCAAGTATTATTTTACTAAGAAGGGATATTATTCTTTTGTATTTAAGAAGAGAACTTATGTTATTCCATTTCTTTATTATTCTCATTGGAATAACTTTTGTATACGTGAAGCTACCTATACTTGGTGACATTCTTCTATTATTCTCGTTAATATCCTGCCTACATGCTATACTGGGGGACCGGTTCTATTTTTATTATTCCATCTTTATTATTCGTCGGAATATCACATCTGCATCTTATCTGTGGGACTGGTTCCATCATTTATTATTTCACATTTATTATTCTGTTGGAACATCCTCGATTTGTGAATTTCACGACTCGCTTGAATTATTATTATTCTATTGAAATAACCGCCTATGCAAGTACCGCATGCATGGTGATATCTTTTGTTATTCCATTCTAGATTATACTCAAGTGATTAAAATTTTGACTTCTATACTCCATGAAATTAGTGGAATATCCTTGATATTTGCGCTTCATCCAAATCTTTTAAATGAAATATTCTTCCTAACATTCTTGAATTTTACTCTACAAAGCAGTATCATGTTGACAATTTGGACGTTATTGGTTCCTGGACAAATTAATTCTTGAACTTGTTTTATTGAATTCTTTTATCATTGTCATCATCCTCATGTTTATATTATGTTGAAAGTCATCTGTGGTCTGTAGTGCATAGATGGACTTGGTATGATTATGACCAGTGATTATTTGGTATAATAAATGACCGTAATGTTACAAATGATGTGGAAAAAGTCCTCATTGGCCCGTAGTGCATTGATGGACAGTTTTTGGTTTGATTATGGCTATGGATTCTTCTGACCAAGGGTGCAAAGATGAATTATTTTATGGCATGATCGGGGACTGTTGATGAAAACACGATTATCTTTGGCCCGTGAGTGCATGGATAATTCGTGGTCGTGATAATAAAGAATATCCTTGGCGTCTGTAGTGCGGGGATGATTTAATGATGTGGATTATTTATTAAGGAGAGTCTCCGCGATAAAAGTGATAAAAAACCTTTTAAATCATAGAAGATAGTAGATTTTATTCTCTACTTGACTCTTCTAATGGATTGCTTGTTCATTGCTAGCAGCTTAAACTTGATGTCTATTATATTTTATCAGTTTAACATTGTTGGGGACCAATGATAATTTATTCTGCATTATCTTAGTCATAATATTTCTTACTGGGCTAGTTGAGCTCACCCTTTCTTTCACTGTTCTCTTCAGAAAATGAGAATATAGCTGGGACGAGTCGGGGAACGGAGTGATGGTCTAGAGGATAGCATTAGTAGTCCTCACTATTTTGTGAAATAGTGTGATAATAATTGTAATGAGGACTCCTTTTGAGTTTGTATAATCTCTAGTAGACAATAATTGTATTCAAACTCACAGTTTATGTTTTGTCGTATTGTACACGACAGTAGTATTAGTAAGTTGTATTTGAATTCTTTACCATGTATCTGGCGACCCAAGATGGGTGATGTATACCTAATTTTGGGGGCGTCACAATAATGGTTGGTCGATTATGGTGAATAATGTCAAAATCCTAGTATTAATTTGTTTAACCCTATTTTTAAATTCAAATGGGAAATTCAAGACTGTTATATAACTGTGTTATATGATTTATGTCGTGTATGATATGATGAATTAGGTAAACCCTAATAATATTTATAAAACACTAAGTTATTGTTAAAAACCCTAATTTGAAACTTAAACCGGAGTTTATGCTCACTTGGAAATAGTGTTAATATGATTAATATCATGTATGGTAGATTTTATTGCTAATTAGGGAAAACTTAATTAGTAATTGAAAACCCTAATATCTAGAACCCTAACTTGGTAATTAGAAACCCTAATTATAATTTAGTAACCCTTATTATCAAAATCGTAAACCCTAATTGCAAAAATTAGCAAGGTTAATTATAATTAGTAAATTTTAAACCCTAATGTTCCTGTATAATGTAATTAGAAACCTAATCTAATTAACAAACTCTAATTTTCTATTTTTAGAAACTATTTTTATTTTTATTTTAAACCCTAATTAGAAATCCTACAAACTAATTGTGTTAAACCTTAGGGTTAAACCCTAAGGGTTAAACACTAAGGGTCAAACCCTAAGGGTTTGCCAAAAGACCAAAGTGCCATTAAAATCATAAGGCAAATGACATTTTTACCCTTTTATGCATTATTGAAGCTAACATGTAGGTTTTGACCTTAGGTGAGTTGGTGACCAAATCTAACCACTCCATGCGACTTAAAATTGTCAGCAATCAGCCTCTAGATCAGCCAATTCATGCATCTACCACTTATATAAATAGATTGGAAGAGAAAGAAATGGCATTTGTTAGCTTATCAATACAAGAAAAAAGCGTTAGTCTGACGGAATATTCCCTCGGAAATAAGCCTATTCAGTTGCAAGTAGGCTATTTCCGACGAAATTTTGCATCAGACATTCAGTCGTATATAAACGTGTCAAAAATAAGATCCGTCAAAAACTCCGTCGGAGTTTTCTTATCTTCGACGAACTTATCTCCGACGAAGATGCGTCGCAAATAAGCTATTTACGACTGAATAAGTAGGACGAAAACGTTCCGTCGAGCATAATATTTCTTATGTTCGACGGAACTATTCCCTCAGAAGTAAGTTATTTTCGACTGAATATTAAAATGAACCGAAATTTATTTAAACTGGCTAATTATTAATTCCGACAAAAAGTGCGTCGGAGATAGACTATTTCCGACGACTACATTCAGTCGAAATTAACATATTTCTGACTAAAAATTAAAATATAACAGTGTTTATTAAAAAATATGTTCTTATTAACACCGACGGAATATCCGTCGGAAACCCCTTATTCCGTTATAAATAACAGTAAATTTTTTTAATGCAGATTTGAAAAGTTCAGTTTCCAGGTGTTTAAACCTATTTATGTACCTGTAACCTGTCACAACCCAATACACATGAATATAAACCTGTATCTCACATTCAAATATTCAACGTAACGCTTAAACGTAATATCCAACTCATTATGCGATATCCAACTCATTATCATTCACATACATTCACATTCAAATATCCACCAAAACGCAATCTTTAACTTATTATCATCAACACTACTGAGCTAACCAATTAAAAATATAAACTAATGTTCCATAAATGATGAACAATATAATTTACAAAACTTGTACAGACGCAATTAGACACTAAAATATATACAAATGTTCTACAATAACATGAATACAAATGAACTATGAACTAGTAAAAGTATCATCATCGCCGTAAATGCTTGCCTGCTCATTATCGCCATCGCTTCGCCATCGCCACCCTGTTGATAGAATCAAAATAAAAATCATTAGTCCGGATATATATATATATATATATATATATATATATATATATCTGTGTGTGTGTGTGAGAGAGAGAGAATTAACAAGCTAGCTAGCCTTAATTAAATAAACATAAACAATAAGAATACCTGAGTAGGTGGAGGCGGACGAAAAGCCTCCTCCAAGAGGGTAATCACCATCTGGAGCATCTCGGCGCTCCAAGCGTCGAACTGCTCCCGTGGTAATCCCGTATTCTTTGCAGAGGCCCCTGCTATAATATCCTGAGCAATCTGGTGAAGACGAGAACTGGAAGGCAACTGCTGACGCCGAAAGACCAAGTCGGTACAGAACCTATCCGACACGGACCCTATCAGCCGTCGAAAGATATCGTCATCCAAGCCAGTGCCCGAATGAGATGGTCCGACATGTGCTCTCGGACGCTGGCGCTGGCTGGAGCCTATAAAGAGATACAGATTTAATTACTAATAATAATTTATATAATGTGATAAATTCTGATAATTTCGTGAAACATAATAAAATATTATCTCCAGGAAGTGTATATCATGGGTATCCTCGGCAGACCCAACACTCGATATCTGCCGGTACTGCTAGTAGGGGGATCCTGAGACGCGACCCATAGTCTCAGCTCCTCATCCCGATCTAATACTATATCAGGAAGATGGGTGGAAGAATCTAACGGCTCAGAACTCGTCCTAATAGCCTCCAGCTCAGCTATACGCTCGTCCCGAAGCCTCTAAAATCGGTCCTGTAATGTATTCCGTATACATATGTTAATTATATCATTTTATTTACGATTGAATATTATCAAAATCTAAGTAGTAAGATGAGTTTTACCCGTATAGCTAAAGTTGCCTGAGACAAAGCACGCTCGTCCTTAGGCGTGTGGGCTCGATCCCAAAACTCTAGAATTATAGGATCTCGGCCCAAGGTCCTCCCCAATGCCTAATAAAAACATTCATAAAACAAGTATTAAGTATTTGTGTGAGAACTTGATACCTAAATAATTAAATACAATGCACTTACCGTCTTCGCCTCCTCGAACGATTGAGAACCAGTGGTGTGTACTATCCAGAGCTGACCACGGTTCTTTTTCGCCTGCTCAGATTTTTTCTTGAAGTCATCAGCCTCCCAGTGCGCACACATAGCCTCCTAGGCTAAATCAGAGACTATGGGGGGCTGATGATCTCTGATGGTGATCTCGGGCTGGTCCTCAACTACTTGGGCTGCCCTCTGTCGCATATCATACAGCCAGCCGGAGTAATTCACAGCCTTATAATGCTCAATCACATCGTCGCCAGCTGACTGAGAAATGCTCGGGTCAAATCAATAATAAACCTATAATAAAAGTTGATTTAAAATTATGAACAATTGAAGAAGGCATCCTAATACAACTATGTAGTAATTAATATAATATGCTTAACTTACGTGGAACTCCCACAAGATGGTCTGCATAAAAGTGGCATCATACCACGCATACTGGCTGAACCGCATGCACCCTCTCGGGAGATACGTCAAACAGATCGCGTGTAGGGTGTGCTTAGGCACTGGGTCTAGTATACTACATTAAAAGTATAACAATATGTGAATTGTGTTTTGCAGTATCTGAAATTAATATTACCAATTTATTAACACTTACTGCTGAGAAGCGACATCCACCGGTGCTGTAAGTGGCACTGCCGGGGGACGACCAAAGATACCGAGGTTCGTCCCTCAGTGTCGTCGATGAGGTAACATAAATCATAATGTTTATATACTCAATACCAAACCCAATTCAAAACACATAATTTATCAGTCCCAAAACTAAGCAAAAAATATATCAGTCCCAAACTGATCACAAAGTAAAATATGTATTCAAATTGCTAGAATCACAAAATCTAAACATATATGTAACAGTCCCAAATATAACTCCTCGATCAGTCCCAATTCAAATTACATAACTCCTCATCAATTAACAATATCACAAAATCAGAATATCAGAACATGTAATAGTCCCAAACCCTTTCTTCAAATATGTAATTTTCTAAATAGGGGAACATTAGGGCATAAATTATCAATAATTATTATAAGAAAAACTATTTATAATTACTGATTATGGCAGAAAAACTATATATTAACAATTATTATGGAGTTAATTAGGGATTTTTAAATAGGGGAAAAAGTATGGCAGAACCTTAAAGCCGACAAGCTACCTAATAATGGTAGAGGAGGAGGAGGAAACGGTGGCACCACGAGCTTTCCCAAACCACCACAACGCCGCCACGAGCTTAACCAAACCACCACCGCTGCCATGAGCAATGGTCGGAGCAGGTGTTAAACATGTTAGATATACTGTATAATGATGATCTGGGTTGATAGATGTTAGATCCATAACATCTATAGGCTCAGATCTAACATTTTAAAAAATCTGGAAATTTTTGCTTTTGATGTCTGACAATGAATGTCAGACCTTCTAGATCTCAGTGTATTTATTGATTTGGTGTTTTTAAGTGTTGGATATTGTAGTGTGATACAAGATCTTTACTCTGGAAGTTGAATCAAGGTCATAGCTTGAACAGATTGCAAGATATTGTTAGTCAAAGGTCGTTGACCGACCATGATTGGACAAAATCTTGGTAACCCAGATCTTGCCCTGAACGGTCTGACAAGACCTTTGACGTCTCTGATCTTGCTGCTGTTTGTTGTTTTGTTGTTGTAATATGGTGTGTGTACTACAGTTTAAAGCTTTTAGATCATTTAGATAACAAATAGATTTAATGTAGTGACCGGTCAAACTAGGAAGGCCAAGCACGAAAATAGTTTTCTGGGTAACCCAGAAAACCTATGAACACAGTTTCTGACATGCTTTGACCGGTCCGGATCTATTGATTTTGTTGATGTTTTGTTGATGTTTTGTAATAAATCTCTTAAGTTACATGTTGGCTACATACTGAAAGCTTAATATCACAAATACATTACACAATCAGCATGTAGTGGAAGCCCAAAGTAAGACCCACGATCTGTTCTTCATTTCTGGGTAACCCAGAAGTGAAGAACAGCCTCTGACAGCTACTTTAGGTACCCAGATCTCCTTTGTTATGCATGTTATGACCATGTTTGTTGTTGGGTAATGTAGTCATACACTAACACTACAATATCAGATAAATATCTAGCCCAGAAACGAAATACAAAGTAAATAATTCTTGGTCAAACTTGGTTACTCGGGAACTGTCATGATTTTTGGGTTTGGCCAAGAACAGCTCAAGAACACCTATAGCGACAGTTTCGTCGCTATAGGGCCCATTAGGGACAAATATTTTTCGAAAATTAATTATTTTAATTAAATAAATAGAAAAAAATAGTTTTAAATTATTAAAAATACATAATAAATTATTAAAAATTATTTTAAAGTCTGAAAACTAGTTTTTAATTATTTTAAGTATATTTCATAAATATTTAATATTTTTGAAATATAATTGGTATTTAATTTATTTAATTATAATATTAAATAAATTAGTTAAAAATAATTTTAATACTTGAAAAATCATTTAAAATTATATTATGATATAAGAAAATATTTTAAGTTATTTTTAATGAATTTTAATATTTTGTGATGAAATTCATTAATAAATTAATATTAATGATAATTAAGTTATTTAATAAATTAATTAAATAAATAAATTAAAATTATTTTATTATATTAAAAATTATTTTAAATAATAATAAGTTATTTAAAAATATTTTAAGTTATAAAATATAAATTTCAATATTTAAAAGTAAATTTCATTAATCAATTATTATTAATGATATTAAAGTTATTTAATAATTATATTAAATAATTTAGTTTAAAAATGATTTTATTATTATAAAAATCATTTTAAATGAAAATAAAGTGTTTAAAGATATTTTAAGTTATAAAATATAAATTTTAATATTTAAAGGATAATTTTATTAATAATTTAATATTAATGATATTAAATTTATTTAATATTTATATTAAATAAATAGTTTAAAATAGTTTTATTAATTTAAAAATTATTTAAAATGATATAAATGAATTAAAAAATATTTTAAGTTTTCCTTAATTACTTTTAATATTTTGATAAATGTTACATTAATATTTAAATATTAATGATAATTATTTAAAATAATTTTAAATATTTTAAAAATCATTTAGGGTAATATTAATACTTTAAAAGTATTTTGAGTTAATATAAATAACTTTAACATTTTGGCAATGGTTTCATTAATAGTTTAATATTGATTAAATATTAATGATAATAGAATTGTTTAATATTTAAATCATTTAATAATGATTAGATGTTTGAAAATTCAGCGATAAATTATAATAAATGTTTAAAAATTATTATAAGTCATTTAAAAATAATATGACCGATACTTACGTGATATTGAGCTACGTAATAGAGTCTTTGACTTCGATAATTACCCGATAAAGTCGTTGGTGAGCCGGCATGTTTCAGAAATTGATCTGGACTTGGATATTTTGACTGTATTAATGTTTGTTTGTGATTCAATGATTGTTGAATATGTGTGACAATGTGATTAGGTTATGTTCTGACTGCAATAAGCAGTATTATGCGCTACGATATGATTCTAATTAGTAAAATGATCTTATTACTGATAGGTTGCTATATAAAAGATAAAAGTAAGTTGCTTATTGTAAGCAGCATACCAGGCAAGTATCCTACCTTTGTATTTTCTTTATGCAATGGACATGAGTAAGAAAGTTTTAGAATTATATTATTATTGTACCAGATTATTAACCTTATTGTTATAGATGTTATATCCGATCATTGATTATCAACATGGTACTATATTGTAATTCAGATATATATTCTGTTCGTTAGTTTCTAAATATGGTTATTCAAGTGTCCCCATTTGGATAATCATTGTATTTAATCACATGTTGATATATATATATATATATATACCACCTATTGATCTCCAGTATGTATACAATAAGTAGAAGCCGTCTAAGCTATTTGACCAGCTAGACACAGATTTAGAAATATTATTGAACATGATAAAACCTTTTTGTATCCAATCAAATTATTTTGGTTCGGATTCCCGACTAAGTATGAACATCCCGAATATGGGAAAACTTTTAAGCGCCAAAGGCGGATCAGATGAACGATAATATCATTCTTGCATGTAGTATTGATCAATACATGGCATAACGGGTTGATCAGCTCTGTTTAACCTTTTCGAAAATAGAAAATATTGTTCATAGTATGTCACCTTAACCCTATTTATAGTCATCACGTAGTTTCAAAAATTTGATAGAGAGTTGTTATGTTATTATTATCGGTTCAGATTACTTCACACCTATTGATTTGTTGTAGAAGGGTAGTACAAAGAAAACATTTAATCCTTTCAACTAATATTTATAATTGTTATTACTTGCTGGGCACTCAAATGATCATCCTTGCTTAATTTAAATATTTTCAGCTAAGTGTGAACAACCTGAAGGCTCTACTAAGAACAAGAGAAAAGGAAAGGTTGTTTAATGAATGCAATGTTATCTTATGTAATAGTTTGATATTATTAAGACACTTATATATATTATCTATCATGTTATGTAAGGAATGTATTAAAGGTTACGTACTTGGGAACTAGACTCTGATATTTATGTAAATTAAATTTGACAATTATATTATTGTTATTATTATTAGTATTATTCCGCTCATAGAAATGGTATCGTGAAGCACCGAGTTCGGGTTTCAAGTACCTGAATTTGGGGGCTTTACAGTAGTTGTTACCGTTAGCACTATTGGAATACCCGGTGGTTAAAATACAGTAATACGCGTGGTTGCATAGTAGCACACGATATTGCACAATATTTTTGAATTATTAATTCTTACATAAGAAGGCACTACTCAATAATTGTTATAATAATTATTGTTCAATATTTTATTTTATTAATTCAATAATTGCTACGTTGATATTTTATATTATTGTTGTTTCAATAATTGTCACTGCACAATATTTCCCATTATCAGATCAATAATTCATATTATTTGAATAATATTATTAGATAGAATTATTGACAATGTCTAAGGAAGTTCTGTCTAGGAAAGGGGATTGTTCACCTAATTGCACGCCAGTAAGGAGAAATCCTTATCGGAAAGCCCCCTCTTTCTTGGAAACGACCTGGTTGTCATAATTGTGATTCTGTAATATTATTTATGAATAATTAATTATTAATTTATATGATAAGGAAATATTTATTTTATGTGGATATAAATGATGGATATATTTATTGTGGTTATAAAGATGGAATTAATGTTGAGGTATTTTATCAGTATTTTGTCGGAATGAAGGTATTAAAAATAGTCCGTATGTGGATTTCGGTCATTTTCTGTTTGGAATTTGGAAAAGCTTTCTTCTACAAAGTTGTAGAGAATTTGATTTCCTATGGAATGGACATAAAATTCGTATTTTTCTGATAAAATGGCTATTTATTATGAATTATTGAAGTTTCGAAAATAAATATTTTTATTTAAAATATGGGTAGTCCCCACTTTTGGATGATGAGAAATAAAATGTGCTGGAATTTATTTTCAAAAGTGGTGGGCGTGAATAGTAGCAGGTAAAGCCATCAAGTAGCAGGTTAGTCTGCTATGGCATTCTAAGCATTTTCCTATAAATAGGGTGCTTAGTTAGAATTGAAAATCACACCAGAAACAAGTTTAATCTCTTTCTCTCTCTATATTATCAAGCGTATTTTGTGAGTATTTAGATACTTTGTGAGTTGCTATTCATCAGTGCAAGTTTCCTTCAGCCTTATACCCTATATTTCAACCAGAAGTACTGTTCTTTTGAGGTAAGGGATGTTATTTTCTTCATAATGATGTTATTCTTTCAATATCATTATACCGAAATATTGGTATGAATTTTATTATGGAATTTCTACCTTTTTGTGTCGGGGTTACTATTCACGTATATAGCACTATTTGCGTATACGACACTATTCACTGAAAAATGAAATTTTATTCTTTTTTCCCAAGATGTATATTATAGTTACTATCTTTGATTGTATCCATGTTTTGATCTTATTTTTGAATTCTGCTTCACAATTGGTTATTATGGAGTATTATTGAACTTGGATAAACTATAATACGAATCCCTAATATTTATTCTTTTGTCTCACTGGATTCGTTTTCTTTAAGATATTTTTCATCATCCTCAGTCCTAAATGATGATCTTACTGAATATCTTTGGCCTATAGTGCAAAGATGAATGATTAACTGATGAATATCTTTGGCCCGTAGTGCGAATATGAACAGGTGTTGAGATGAACATGACCAACTGGTGATACAAATGAATATCTTTTGCCTGTAGTGCAAAGATGAATATTTGATTCAAGATGCATATTGATTGATGTTACAGGGATAAAATATTGATGATGGACTTTTAAATCTTAGAAGATAGTAGAATTCATTCTCTACTTGACTCTTCTAATGGATTGTTGTTTTCACTGCAATTGTTGATCTAAAATTTGTTGTCTATTATGTTCTATCAGATTTTTCCCTGTTGAAGACTAATGATAATTTGTTGTATATTATCTTAGTCATAATATTTTTTACTGGGCTAGTTGAGCTCACCTTTTCCTTTTTTTGTTCCATTTTTCTTCTCAAGAAGTAAGAACATAATAGAAACTAGCCGGGGTATGGAGTGATGGTTCAGGATAGTTGATTTAGTAGTCCTCACTATTTTGTAAAATAGTGTATCAATAATTGTAATGAGAACTCCTTTTGAGTTTGTATAGTGTCTATTAGACAATATTTGTATTCAAACTCACACTATATGTATTGCCGTATTTTACACGACAATTGTATTACTGAAGTTGTAGTTTTCTATCTGTACCATGTATTTGGCGACTCAGAATGGGTGTTGTATACCTATTTTGGGGGCGTCACAGTTGGTATCAGATCTTAGGGATATGATCCCCAGCTGAGATGTAAAACAAGAACTAGGAGGGGAGAGACGAGGAAATCCTTCGCTAGTGTGTCCTACCTAAGTTTATTTGTTTGTCGGTCATAATATAGGGATATTATGTGATATGTTAATTTGTTTAATTAACCCTTGTTTTATGGCAGTTTTTAAGAATAGCTGCAGAGAACATTAACAATGGAGTGAATGAGACCGTGGAGACACCTCTATTCACCAACTAGGATAATGTGATGTCAGGCGAAGAAGGAATTAAAGATATTCTTGTGGTGAGGGAAGAATTAATAGTTGCACCCGAGCTAGTCGCAGAGGTAGCTAGAAGCTGAGAGTGAGGAAGAAGAGGAACCTGAGAAAAATTTATTAGAAGAATTTTATGATCGAAATATAGAATTGCAAAATCGTATTCATGAGTTAGAAGAGCAGGCTGAAGAACGGCAGGCGGTCGTGGAGCAAAAGGATGCAACGATTCAAGCTTGTGCTACCTGATATGTGATGCTTGAACAGAAGCACTCTTTGGCAGAGTATAAGATGATAAAGCTGGAATCTGAGCTGAAAGAAGAAACAACTGAACGAGTGAGAATGAGTGATGCATAGGTAAAAGTCGAACGACGCGTTGATATTATGGAAAGAGATGTCTGATCTAAGAAGGCTAAAATAGATGATATGTATTTCTCTTTTTGGACAGCAATTGAGAGATCCCAACATCGAGTTTTGAATTACCCTGTACATTGCGGTCAACCCCAATTCGATATGGATCGAAGATTAATGATTCAGATCATGAAACAGGAGTACGATGAAGCAGTTGAGGGTGGAATATGCCCTATAGCGAAAGTCAAAGGCTTTCCTGGACAAGTCAAAGTCGGTGGTTCCTGGAAGGGTGTTTGTCTTGACTGCTCAAAAGGTGAGGAACCTAAACGAGGTGATCACGGGTAAGCTAATCATAAACTCTTACGAAGTTTATACCTTATTAGATACCGATTCCACCCATTCTTTTATCTCTCCTGCTTGTGCTCAACGTTTGAACTTAACTCCGAAGAAATTAGACCTTGACTTATCTGTTGAGACTCCGTTAGGAGAAACTTTCATTACATCTACTGTTTATAAATCTTGTTTGATTCAATTTGGTACCCTCACATTACCTGCCGATCTTATTTCGTTGAAAATACTTGCATTTGATGTGATTTTAGGGATTAATTAGTTAACCACTCATCATGCTAAAATTGATTATTTTCGTAAGGTTGTTAGTTTTCATATTCCTAACCAACCTGTTATGCGAATTCAAATGACCAAACCACTAAAGTCAATCACTGACATATCAAGCCATAAAGCTACTCGTTTATTAAAAAATGGATGTCAAGCTTTCTTAGCCCATGTCACGGACTTGAACAAAAACACGTCAGATTTGAATAATATTTCTATTGGTAGTGAATTTCCTGACGTATTTCCTGAAGAACTTCCCGGTCTACCCCCAGAACGTGAAGTTGAATTCTTTATTGACCTTGAACCTGGTACAAAGCTCATTTCTAAAACCCCATATTGAATGGCTCCTATTTAACTTCAGGAGTTAAAGGTCCAACTACATGAGTTGTTGGACATCGGTTTTATTCGTCCTAGTACATCTCCTTCGGGTGCTCCTATTTTATTCGTAAAGAAGAAAGATGGTAGTATACGACTTTGTATCGACTACCAGGAATTGAACCATGTCACTATCAAGAATAGGTATCCGCTACCTCGCGTTGATGACCTGTTCGTCCAGTTTCAAGGAGCACAATTCTTTTCAAAGATCGATCTTCGTTCTGGATATCATCAGCTGAAGATTAAAATTAAGGATATTCCAAAGACTCCATTCAGAATTCGGTACGGGCATTATGAATTCTTAGTCATGTCTTTTGGATTGACTAATGCTCCTGCTACTTTCATGAATATGATGAACCGTGTGTTCAACGAATATTTGGATCAGTTCGTTGTTGTCTTTATTGAAGACATCCTCATCTATTCCAAAAGCCGTGAAGATCATGAGCACCATTTGAAACTGGTACTGCAAAGGCTTCGTGATAACAAGCTATATGCAAAGTGGAAGAAATGCGAGTTCTGGCTTGAGGAAGTAGCATTCCTTGGGCACGTGGTGTCAAAACATGGAGTATCTGTCAACCTGACGAAAATTGAAGCAATACAAAGTTGGGAGCAACCGAAGTCGGTGACCGAAGTACGTAGCTTTCTAGGCTTAGCTTGTTATTATTAGAGATTCGTGGAAGGATTTTCTTGAATCACTACTCCGTTAACTCATCTGACTCATAAAGATACAAAATTCGGTTGGAGCGAGGATTGTGAGAAGAGTTTTCAAGAACTTAAGAGGAGACTCATTTCGGCACCTATTCTGACAATACCATCTGGTTCAGATAAATTTGTTATCTACAATGATGCTTCAGGCAAATGGTTAGGATGTGTTCTCATGCAACATAGGAAAGTCATAGCATATGCCTCGCGACAACTTAAAGAATATGAGAGGAATTATCCTACTCATGATTTGAAGTTGGCAGCAGTCATTTTCGCGTTGAAGATCTGGAGACACTACCTGTATAGGGAGAAAGTGGAGATCAATACAGATCATAAAAGCCTCAAATATTTCTTCACTCAAAAGGAACTCAACATGTGGCAACGACGTTGGCTCGAGCTATTGAAAGATTACAATCATACCATTCAATATCATCTTGGAAAAGCAAACGTGGTAGCTGACGCATTGAGTAGAAGATCATATGCGGGTATGAGTGCAATGTTGTTAACACAAAGGCCTATTTTGTATGACTTGCAAAGGATGGAGATAGAATTAAATTCTCCAAGTACCCACGTGATGATATCAAGCATACGAGTAGAACCGACTTTAATCGATAAAGTTAAAGCCGCTTTCGAGCTACGGACACGGAGGCGATCGTATGAAGAAGAAAGTGCAAGAAGGTGCTATTACAGAAGCAAGAATCGATGAAGAAGGAATACTTTGAGTCAACTCCAGACTTTGTGTTCCTAACGATTCTGACTTGAAGCATAGAATCATGATGGAGGCACAGAACACATTGTTTGCAATCCATCCTGGGAGTACCAAAATGTATCATGATCTTCGACATACATTTTGGTGGAGAAATATGTAAAGAGAGATTGCGGAGTTTATCTCAAGGTGTTTAACTTGTCAACGTGTAAAGGCGGAGCATCAAGTGCCAAAGGGTCCATTGCAACCACTTGAGATTCCGACATGGAAATGAGAACACATTACTATGGATTTTTTTACGGGTCTTCCCAAGGTTTCTCAAGGCATAGATGTGATTTGGGTTATTGTTGATAGATTAACCAAGTCTGCTCATTTCTTGTCTATATGTGAGACTTATTCCCTTGAACGTCTTGCTAGTATATATGTAAATGAGATTGTAAGATTGCATAGCATGCCAGTATCCATAGTTTCGGATCGTGACCCAAGATTCACTTCACGATTTTGGATTAGCTTGCAGAAAGCTATGGGCATGGATTTATGATTCAGTTCGGCATACCATCCTCATACGGACAGGCAATCAAAGAGTTCTATTTAAACTCTTGAAGATCTATTAAGACTCTGTATCCTAGATTTCAAAGGGAGTTGGGATAAGTAACTACCATGGGTGGAATTCTCCTATAACAACAGTTATCAGGCAAGTATATGTGTGGTTCCATTCGAGGCATTGTATGGAAGAAAATGTCATTCTCCAGTATGCTAGGATGAGGTGGGTGAAGCAACATTATTGGGACCAGAGTTGGTATGAATGACTACAGAGAAGATCCAAACGATTCGACAACGTATACAAATGGCACAAGATCGACAAAAGAGTTATGCAGATCTTCATCGAAAGGACGTGTAATTTAATATTGGGGATCCTGTATTGTTATGTATTCCTCCATGGAAGGGAGTTACAAGATTTGGGAAGAGAGGAAAGCTCAATCCAAGATTTGTTGGTCCATTTGAGATTCTTGACCGAATAGGAAATGTGGCCTATAGACTTGCATTACCTCCAAGTATGTCTCGTGTTCATAATGTTTTTCACATATCTATGCTTCGTAAATATGTTAAAGACCCGAACCACATTATTGAGTTAGAACCAGATGAGATAGCTGAAGATTTAACATACGAGGAGGTACCTGTTAAGGTCTTGGATAGGAAAAAACATGTCCTACGCACCAAGGTTATACCACAACATAAGGTTTTGTGGAGAAACCATGCTATTGAAGAAATGACTTGGGAGTTGGAATCAGAAATGAAAGCGAGGTATCCTTACATTTTCGAAACACCAGGTACGTACGTCAATTTTGAGGATAAAATTTCATAACGAGGTGAGGTTGTAAGACCCCAACTTTTTAATGAATAAAATTTAATTTCCTTTATTTATTATTGTGAATAATAAGGTGTTAATTTGATATAATGCTTTGGTTATGGGTGAAATGTGCAAATTTTGCAAAATAAGCAAGTGCTTATAAAATATTCATTGTTGTCGGGGAATATTCGTTTGGTCGTGGAATATTCTTTCTATCGGGGAATATTCGTACGATGGCGCAGCCATTTGTGAGCCCCATAATGGAAAACGGTCGGATGAAGATAACGACAATTTTGAGTTTCTATAAATAACGGCGTAGTTATTACCGTTAACACTGTTGGAATACCCAGTGTTTAAAATACAATAATACGCATGGTTGCACAGTAGCACACGGTATTGCACAGTATTTTTGAATTATTGATTCTTACGTAAGAAGGCACTACTCAAAAATTGTTACAGTAATTACTATTCAATATTTTATTTTATTGATTCAATAATTGCTACGTTGATATTTTATATTATTGTTGTTTCAATAATTGTCACTGCACATTATTTCCCATTATCAGATCAATAATTCATATTATTTGAATAATATTATTAGATAGCATTATTGACAATGTCTAAGAAAGTTCTGTCTAGGAAAGGGGTTTGGTCACCTAATTGCGCGCCAGTAAGGAGAAATCCTTATCGGAAAGCCCCCTTTTCCTAGGAACGACCTGGTTGTCATAATTGTGATTATGTAATATTATTTGTGAATAATTAATTATTGATTTATATGATAAGGAAATATTTATTTTATGTGGATATAACTGATGGATATATTTATTGTGTTATAAATGATGGAATTATTGTTGAGGTATTTTATCAGTATTTTGTCGGGATGAAGGTATTAAAAATCGTCCGTATGTGGATTTTGGGCATTTTCTGTTTGGAATTTGGAAAAACTTTCTTCTACAAAGTTGTAGAGAATTCGATTTCCTATGGAATGGATATAAAATTCGTGTTTTTCCTGATTAAATGGCTATTTATTATGAATTATTGAAGTTTTAGAAATAAATATTTTTATTTAAAATATGGGTGGGCCCCACTTTTGGTTGGTGAGAAATAAAATGTGCTGGAATTTATTTTCAAAAGTGGTGGACGTGAATAGTTGCAGGTAAAGCCACTAGGTAGCAGGTTAGTCTGTTATGGCGTTCTAAGCATTTTCCTATAAATAGGGTGCTTAGTTAGAATTAAAAATTATACCAGAAACAAGTTTTCTCTCTTTCTCTCTCTATATTATCGAGCGTATTTTGTGAGTATTTAGATATTTTGTGAGTTGTTATTCATCAGTGCAAGTTTCCTTCAGCCTTATACCTGATATTTCAGCCGAAAGTACTGTTCTTTTGAGGTAAGAGATGCTATTTTCTTCATAATGATGTTGTTCTTTCAATATCATTATACAAAAATATTGGTATGTATTTTATTGTGGAATTTCTACCTTTTTGTGTCGCAGTTACTATTCACGTATACGCCACTATTCACGTATACGACACTATTCACGAATACGGCACTATTTACTGAAAAATGAAATTTTCTTCTTTTTGTCCAAGATGTATATTATAGTTACTATCTTTGATTGTATCCATATTTTGATCTTATTTTTGAATTCTGCTTCATAATTGGTTATTATGTAGTATTATTGAACTCGGATAAAATGTAATACGAATCCCTAATATTTGTCTTTTTGTCTCACTGGATTCGTTTTCTTTAAGATATTTTTCATCATCCTCAGTCCTAAATGATATTCTTATTGGATATCTTTGGTCTGTAGTGCAAAGATGAATGATTAACTGATGAATATCTTTGGCCCGTAGTGCAAAGATGAACATGTGTTGAGATAAACATGACCAATTGGTGATACTAATGAATATCTTTGGCCTGTAGTGCAAAGATGAATATTTGATTCAAGATGTATATTGATTGATGTTACAGGGATAAAATATTGATGATGGACTTTTAAATCTTAGAAGATAGTAGAATTCATTCTCTACTTGACTCTTCTAATGGATTGTTGTTTCCGTTGCAGTTGTTGATCTAAAACTTGTTGTCTATTATGTTCTATCAGATTTTTCCCTGTTGAAGACTAATGATAATTTGTTGTATATTATCGTAGTCATAATATTCTTTACTAGGCTAGTTGAGCTCACCATTTTCCTTTTTGTTCCATTTTTCTTCTCATGAGGTGAGAACAAAGCAGGAACTAGCCGGGGTATTGAGTGATGGTTCAGGATAGTTGTTTTAGTAGTCCTCACTATTTTGTAAAATATTGTTTCAGTAATTGTAATGATTACTCCTTTTGAGTTTGTATACTGTCTATTAGACAATATTTGTATTCAAACTCACAGTATATGTGTTGTCTAATTTTACACGATAATTATATTACTGAACTTGTAGTTTTCTTTCTGTACCATGTATTTGGCGACTCAGAATGGGTGTTGTATACCTATTTTGGGGGCGTCACACTATTCACGGGGTAATATTTGTTAGGTTTGTAATATTCATCAACGCAATCAAATTGCATAAAATAGTGCGGAAGCGTGGAAAATCAGAGTTTAAAAAATTTACAAACCATATACCCGGATCATCCTTTATGCACAATTATTAATTAAACGAAAAGATAAAGAATAAAATCATACCCTTGAAGATCGAGCTTCCTCAGGTACAAGTTCACCTCCAAATCCTTTCGCGTTCAATCTTGAATCCACCGGGTTTGGTTCCTTCCTTTGATCAACGTTAGCCACCCAAATGTTTGGCCTCTAGAGGTGATCCACCAAGGAAGAAGAAAATTCAAGAAGATGGGTATTATGGCTAACCCTAGTTTTCTATCTCTATAGAAAGGGCGTACTCTCCAACAAATTGGAATTATTACGTTGTAAAAGTCAACAACCCATCCCACCCATAATAAGACTCCTCTTATTTATTGATGTGGGCAACCCACCTTAACAATTAAGGAATTTGGTTTTTAATTAATTAATTCTTTTTAATTAATTAAGCTCCCTAATCTTATTAGGGATAATTAATTAAACTCCTTTAACTAATTTTCCTTCCTAATCCAATTAGGAATAAATGAGAAATACTTATATTAAATTAATTCCTAAACTCTTTTAGAAATTAAAATAATAATAATTGTAATAATATTAATAAGACTCCTCTTATTAATTTATATTTAATATTTCTAAAATATTAAATAATAAATATTAAGCTATTTAATTTATTCTATCACCATAGATTAAATTAAATATACATAACATATTATTACGATTATGCCATTAACTTCTTAAATAATTATTCTTCCTTTTATGGTGTGACCCTTTAGGTTCTCCATATTAAACCGGTTGTGAATAAATCAATTAGAACAATTCTAATCTTATTTAAATAAATAAATTAAACAATTAATTTATTTAAATAATATTTATTCTACAATAGGGATAAGCCTCCCTAGCGATCAACGACTTTCCGTATAATATAGATTTCAACATTAATCATTAAAGAACCTTTGAGTAAATAGTTACCGTATAATTCAATCCTTCCACCATACAATGTCCCAATTAAATATAAGACATGGAATTCTTCAAAGTCTTATTTTATTTAATTATATGTATTTCGATCCTTAAATGCACAACTCCAAATAATGCAAATTAGAAACTCTTTTCTAATTTCATTACGCTTAACCCAAGGACTCTTTGGGTTGTCATTTATCGAATCACATAGGACATTTCTCTTCTTTTATTAGAAGTGGTAGATTCTTTATTGATCATACATTATCTCCATGTACAACTTATTATACCCAAGCATACCCTTTGATATACCCTAAGGGTCTTAAGGAATAAGTCAAAGTATAACTCATCATACACAAGATACTATGATGATCTCAAGTCCAAGGATCACTTGTACTACAATCACTACAGGAATTCCTATTGACAGGCAAATAAAACTCCATTAGGTATTCCTTAGCGAGCCACGTTCAGTGAACTTATTCTCTAATAAGCACCTACATACTTGCTTTAGTGTCTCCACACAAATGATCATGAGATCAATCATCCTCATCCAATGAGCAAGCAACGTATGTACCAATCTATCCGGATTCACTAATCCCCAATTTAGTAATCCAATGATTGGGAACTATTTTAGTTTTAAGCTTTCTAAGAATTTAGATCTCATTAGAATGATCATCATCATTATTCTAAAAGCATTGCTTAAAACTATGGGTTTATCACATATTATAAAACAACATCATGTAGATAATTAAAAGCCTTTAATAAATTAATATTTTTTATTAATAAATGAATAAGATTGTTACAAAGTATATGCTTTATCATCAAACATGATTGGCTTGTGTGCATACTACTTTCAATCTCCCACTTGCACTAAAGCCAATCGTCAAGGTATCTTATACTCTTCTTCTCTAAGTGACGATTATCCTGCTGTTGGATAAGCTTTAGTTAATGGATATGTAATGTTGTTCTTAAGAGTCCACTATCTCTATAGTGATATCCCATCTTTCAATGATTCTAATAATCAAATGAAAGTGCCACAACACATGTTTAGATCCAAGATGAGACTTGGGAACTATTCCTAGTTCTGTAATGAACTTTTCATCCAAACAATCAACTTGTAGCTTCATTTATAGCTATATACTTTGTCTTTATCACTAAACCAGTAACTCTTTGCTGTTTGGAACCTTTCCATTTCATTTTGCAATTATTCAAGGTAACCCTTTACCTTAAAGTGGATTTTCATCATCTTGGTGCATGCGAAAAACTTGAGTCTGTTAAGCCCTCTAATTTTAATTCAGATCCACCATGTATGCTCACATCTTTAGTGCCGATTAAGAACTTTAAGATGTTTTTCACTGACTCATAGTGAACTTCTCCGAATATATGATCGATCAACATCGGTCTCTCGTATATTTCATTGCATACATGATTGTCACTCATGCGACCTCTCTTTTCAGGAGTCTGTGGGGACTATTAAGAGAGATACACTCCATAGCTCATCGATATGAGACATCTCTTGGAGTTTGCCATGCTAAACGACTTTAGCATCAAATGAATATACGTTCCTTGGGTTAAGTCGAGCATCCTCTTAAATCTATCTATATAGATTTATATCCCCAATTAAGATACTCTTCCAAATCATTCATGGAGGAATGTTTAGACAACTTTATCTTTACTGATTGTAGCATTGGTATGTCATTCTTTATCCGTAGTATATCAACATATAGTACTAGGAATGTCACGACGCTCCCACTGACCCTTTTGTACACACTAGAAGTCTTACCTCATCGAATGTAACTCTGGATCATCATCTTCTATGATGTGTACCTCATCATCATCATCCATGATGAATCCATACCTCATAGGTATCTTTGGTACTATTCCAGACTTACGATTCGGTTGTGGTACAATAGGTCTATCTACAGGTTCCTCTTATTTGACTTATAGTGTTTTGTGGTTCTTGAACTTTTCAAGATCTATTATCCTCCCACTAGCCCTTTCAATGATAAACACCTTTATCTTAGAAGCGGCGTGTTTCCATAACAAACACCTTTTGCTAAATAGGATTATAGAACACATGCCCTAAACTTACTTTAGGATGTCCCACAAATCAGACATGTCAAATTTTGTCCCAAGCTTATCCTTTGAAACCTTTTCACATAAGTTTGGACAACCCCTTATCTTAACATACTTAAGATTAGGAATCCTCCACATCCATAACTTTTATGGAGTCTTGGGGCGGATTTAGAGGTTACCATTTTCGTAGATATGTCACGGTCATTTCTAGGACATGACCCTGAGAAGGATCTTTGGAATGTCGGTAAAATCATTTTGGACCGTACCATGTTCAACAAGGTATGATTTTTCCTTTCAGATACATTAATCAATTATTACGTATCATGAGGTGTCCATTATGAGAAAAACCATTTGAGATGATCTAGAAACTTATTGCACAAGTATTTATTCCTTGATCTAATCAAAGAATCTTAATACTTTGTTAATTTGTTTCACTTCTGAATTCTTTGAACCTTTCAAATAATTCACACTTGTATTTCAACAAATACATACATTTAACTCTTTGAATGATCATCTCCTTTTCTTATACTAATTTGTTCAATATGCAAAATTATTTTCATGTAAGTCAAGTATACAAAATTTATTAAGTAATATTCCAGTTCTATACAAAAGATTATTATTATAAATAGAACAACAATTGTTCTTAATTATAATACCAAAGATTTCATTGTCCAACAATAAAATGGAAATAATATTTTTAACAAGAACTGGAATACAATAACAACTTATTGACTTAATAGATTTGCCCGTGGCGATGTTAAACTATAAGTTTCTATAGCTAATCAAGAACCTTTGCTTCATTTTCCACACATAGAATTACTTATCTTTGTTTAACTTTCTACTTCTGTTTGGTCCCTTCATAAATCTATATTTATGATAACCAAAGCCGGTATCCAATACCCAAGTAGAACCTTGACTTAAAGAAAATTTATTTCAATCATGAACAAAAAGCGTATTATGTAACCAAACTTCACTAAGCTTCTTTGGTTAGCCTCTCGCAAGATGCTTTTCAGAGTTTCTTTCCGGTGTCGAGGCTTATTGCGGTGGAAGCAAACTCCTTTGCTATCCATATCGGTTTTGTTCTTATTATCCTTTGTTTACGCCTTTACATTTACCTTCTTTGAATCGTTCTTCTTTTGGAAGATCCTTTGGCCCCTACCAATAAGACATGGTCTTTCTTGGTTGGAAAGTGACTCTCAACATTTTTCAACATGTTAAGCAAATCGTGAAAGCGATATCTAGCTTGTTCATATGAAAAATTCACAACAATTGTGAAAGGAGTCCTGGAGTGAGTGCAAGATCAAATCTTGGCTCAACTCTCCATCCATGACAAAACCGGTTGTCCTAATTGATCAATCAAATTGATTATGTTAAGAACTTTTATCATCTTATATTGCCATTGGCCATTCTAGATCGGAAGAGCTCCTTAGATATCTGATATCTATCAGTCCTACTTTCCTCACCATCAACTACTTGATGTGCAGGAATATAGTAGGAGCATCCATAGTTTCAGGCTGACGCTGAAGCTTGTTACTATTGGATACGAGCATGATGCATTGAGCCAACTGTGCATCATCTTGCCACTTTCTAAAAGTAGCAATGTCTTCCTCAGAGGCATTGTCTGCAACCATTGCAAGGATAGGCGTATTAAGGACATAAGATAGTTTTTCAGCTATGAGAACTATTCTCAAATTCCTTAACCAATCCGTTTAATTCGGTCTGATTAATTTAGCATCTAATATGCTTCGCAGTGATAGTAATTTAGACATTGTAAAATTCTATAAATGAATTTGTAATTAACAACATTTTAACATGCATTCTTTTATTAATTACCAAAATAATTTAGGTCTTGTTTTAAATTGGTATCTCCCATTATTTTCTTCAAACTATATTACCCTCACTTATATAGTTCGGCAAAGTCTAATTAAAGATTTGCTAGTGAGAATAAGGATCCCATTTCAAATGTATATAGCCTTGTGGTGACACAACAAACTATATATAAATAAATAGGTAGACAACTTTTGTCAATTACATCAACTATATAACTCCTTGTATTTTGCCTCTTAGATTATTTTGATCAAGTGGTGGCACATCCGAATCAAAATTATCCAAGTTAAGTCCAACCTAGCACTCCATATATTCAAAAAAGAAAAATATCATCCTTGTGGTGACACAACAAAACAATATTGTTCAATTTTCTTTATAAGCATCAAATGTGATAAATTAACATCTTAAATACTTAATATTTGCCTTGTGGTGACACAACAAACTCATATTAAATATTTAATACTCTATTAATTTTATCATGCTAGAAAGCGACGTTCGATATTCCAAATATCTTTGAACGCTTAGGACTTAATATATAAAAATTGAGGGTTTGTTATTAATTTGTCTCATCTTGTTTAAGCGCATGCATTACATATATATATAAAATACGCGCGTCGTATTAATTAACATGCGAAGCATGTTTGCATAATATATAATATATATAATATAAGCATGCACATATAGAATACTATATTCTACCCGGATTGATTATGGACTTTTATTCTAGTTTGGTTCACTAGAGCCACCAAGTGAACCAAAAGGTCAAACTCCCCAGGGTGCGAGAAATAATATTTAAATATAACTATTACATTTAAACCCTTGGGCTCCATTACAAAGCGGGTCTTCAAGCGCTCCTTGCCCTTGATCTCCAATTTTTCAAAATTAATTCTAACTATTCCTATTACAATACTATTTTAAAATAAATAGAAACCTTGATCGTGATGAAGGGAAAGTACATAGGAGGAGATAGAATTTACATTAAGAAAAATTAGAGAAGGCAGTCTGCAGAACCCCCATTTAATAAAACCCATACATTCATGCATCCAACTAAAATAAAATCCAATCGCGCATTAATCAATAGTCCATAGTCAATCCCATTTATTATCATACACATCACCATATGCATCAATAAATAACATTCATCTCATGAATAATAAACATTTAATATATATATTGATATCATTTAATGGGCAAATTTAGTTAGTATAAAATCTATTTTGAATCAAAATAAACTCCTTTATTTTAATCCAAATTTAAATCAAAATAAAACTATTTTATTTTAATTTATCCTATTTTGAATAAAATAAACTATTTTATTTTAATCAAAATAAAATATATATCATATATATATATATATATATGATATATATGAACGGATTTAGTTTATATATATAATAAATATATTAGTAATCTTGCTGACGTAATACATGGCACATTTTTTTTTTTAAGCTTCTTAACGTGCTATTTTTGTAGTATGCTCACGTGTATTATATATATATATATATATTTAATATATATTTACTGGTTATTATATATATATAATAGTTATATATATATTATTCTTAATAATTTTAGAATTAAAATAAAGTTTATTTTAATTTTAAAATAAAAGGTTTATTTTAATTTTAAAATAATATGTTTATTTTAATTTTAAAATTAAATTTCATGCTAACTAATTAGATTTGGAATTGGATTCCATAATAACTAATTGGAGTTGAAATTGGATTTTATTTTTCCTAAAATAAAGGAGTTTATTTGTGAATAGGAAAGTAAATCCATATTTCCTTAAATAAAGGAGTTTATTTAAATATGGAATAAGATTTCATATTATTCAAAATAAAGGAGTTTATTTGTGAATAGGAAAAGAATATCAGTGTTTCCTTTAATAAATTTTTTTTACATGGATTGGATTCCATAATTAATTAAAATAAAAGAATTTATTTTAATTAATTATGGAATCCAATTCCATGTAAAAAAAATTTATTAAAGGAAACACTCTGATATTCTCTTGCTTTAACCCGAGGACTACCGGGTTGTCATTTATCGAATCACATAGGACATTTCTCTTCTTTTAATAGAAGTGGTAGATTCTTTATTGATCATACATTATCTCCGTGTACAACTTATTATACCCAAGCATACCCTTTGATATACCCTAAGGGTCTTAAGGAATAAGTCAAAGTATAACTCATCATACACAAGATACTATGATGATCTCAAGTCCAAGGATCACTTGTACTACAATCACTACTGAAATTCCTATTGACGACAGAAATAAAACTCCATTAGGTATTCCTTAGCGAGCCACGTTCAGTGAACTTATTCTCTAATAAGCACCTACATACTTGCTTTAGTGTCTCCACACAAATGATCATGAGATCAATCATCCTCATCCAATGAGCAAGCAACGTATGTACCAATCTATCCGGATTCACTAATCCCCAATTTAGTAATCCAATGATTGGGAACTATTTTAGTTTTAAGCTTTCTAAGAATTTAGATCTCATTAGAATGATCATCATCATTATTCTAAAAGCATTGCTTAAAACTATGGGTTTATCACATATTATAAAACAGCATCATGTAGATAATTAAAAGCCTTTAATAAATTAATATTTTTTATTAATAAATGAATAAGATTGTTACAAAGTATATGCTTTATCATCAAACATGATTGGTTTGTGTGCATACTACTTTCAATATTCACCTGCGGAATTATTCATGACAAAAATTGATTTCTTTGCTGTCCAAATCATTTTTGATACAATATTATTCTTGAATTTTACTCCACAAAGCAGTATCATGTTGACAATTTGGACATTATTGAATTCTGGATAAATTAAATTATACATCTTTAAAAATTTATCATTTGCTTTTGTGACAACCCGAGAATTTTGAATATTTTTAAAAATTTTATTAATTTATTTAGGGTTCAAAATTAGAACCTAGACAGAAAATAAGTGTATGCGTTTGATATTTTTAAGAAGGAATTTTGAGAATTTCAAAATTCTGTGAAGGATTTAGGTGAATTATTCAGGATTAAGTGAATACGTGAATATGTTCTGTGTACATGTGTACAATATGTGGTTAAGGGTATGTCAAGGGTTGACCAGATAAACGATATCTGTAACAAACCCTAGGTATATATTAAGAACGTCAACGTTTGGTTAGAAAACCCTAGCAATGGATAAGAAACCCTAGAAATCGGTTCTGAAACCCTAATTTCAGTTCCGGGAATCCGAAACCCTAATTCGGTGTATAAAACCCTAAATTGGGAACTTAATGGCGTAATTATAAATAATTATAATATTAATTAGGGTAAAGCTTAATTATTTAGCAAACCCTAAATTTCAAATTTAGAAAACCCTAATTTATGGATTTGAAACCATAATTTATAATTCGGGAAAATCTAAGTGTTAATTTAATAATTTTAATGTTAATTAGGAAATATTAATCATAATTTTCAAGATATGAGTAATTAGAAAACCCTAATCTAATTACAAAATCTTATTTCTATTTTAGAAAATTATTTTTCTATTAGAAACCTTAATTCTGGGTTAAAAACCCTAATGACTAATTTTGTCGTTAAGTGTTAATAGGCAATTTTAATTAGAAAATACTAATCCTAATTAGCAAAATTTAAAGTATGATTAAATTTTTTTAATATAATTAGAAAATCCTAATTATAATTTAGAAATATTAATTTTCAATTTTTAAAACCTAAATTGGAAGTTTTAGAAATTAAATTGCAAAACCCTAAGGTTTTCAAACCCTAAACCCTAACCCTAACCCTAAACCCTAAGAGTTCGGTCAAATGTCCAAAATGCCATCAATTTTGTATGCAAAATGACCAAAAAGCCCTTTAGTGCATTATTGGATGTTACTTGCAATCTTGGCAATATATGGGTTTGGTGACCAACTTATTACCAGCCATGTGACATATCTCCAGCAAATCAACTCCACTAACATCAGCCATTACATAGCAACATATTATATAAAAATTTAGAGAAAGAAAACCACTCATTTTTCTTGCTAACTTGTCTAAGACTTGTCTCTCTCAAAAATTTCGAGAGTTGGAGTGAAAGAGAGTCAAATGTTAAGCTAATATCATCCTTTGACATTCCATGATCAGCAACAAAGAATCAGAATCAAAGATCAAAGCCTAAAAGGTATAAATCCTAATTTTTGTAAATCTTGTGTTTTGCTGTTAGTTGTTGGTTAGATATGTGTTACGGGGTGTCTTTTAATGATCTAGGTTGTTGGATCATGGATCCATAACATTTAGAGTCACGAAAATCAAAATTTAAAAACTGGTCAAGAACCCTAATTTTGTTGTCTGACAAGCCAATGTCAGGGCTCTTAGATTCTTGTGTGTTAACGATATATGGTGTCTTAAGTTATATATTTGTAGTATGTTATGTGTTCTTTATTCTGCAACTTGAAACATGGTCAAATCGTAATTCAAACTCAAGTTATGATTGGTCAAACAGGATTGACCTTTCACGGGATTTGGTTTCTGGGTAACCCAGAAACCCAGATTAGTCTGACAGCGTATTTGCAGGGCACGGATCTTGCTAATGTTAATGTTGATGACCATGTTACTGTTTGATCTGGGTAGTATGACATGAGAACTACACATCAAATCCCTTAGACCCACCAGATCATGCACGGGATCAAAGTTATGCAAGGTCAAAACGGCGTTGACCAACTCGCCTGATGACGATTCTGGGTACGTAACCCAGATCTTCAAAGGGGTAGTTTCTTTGCACAACTTTGACCGGCCCAAATCTTTAAAACATGATGTTAAGATGTTTATCTGATGATGTATTATTGTACCCTAACATCACCACTACACATGTGAACCTTAATATCACACTCGTAAAATTTGGGATCATATAAATTAAAAGGGCTAAAAATAAGCGCTACGTACATTCTTCATTTTCTGGAAAACCCAGAAAATGAAGAACAACGTTGTCAGGTTGTTTAGAGGCTCAGATCTTCGAAGTGTAAAGTTGTATGGTCGTGAACTTAGTTTATTGTTGTAGTATGACATAAGTACTACAAGCTTAGCATGAATTAGAAGCCCAGAATCAACAAGAATATAGATTAAAAATCGGTCAAACCTAGTACCTTTAACACTGACATGGGCGTTCTGGGCAGCTCAAGAACAACTGAAGAACACCTATAGCGATGGTTTTGTCGCTATAGAGCCCTTTTAATATTTATTAATTCCGAAAAATTAATATTTTAATTAAATAAATAGAATTAAATAGATTTTAATTATTAAAAATAGAAAATAAATTCTGAAAAATTATTTTAAAATCTGAAAAATAGTTTTTAATTATTTTGAGTATATTTCATAAATATTTAATATTTTTGGAATATAAAAGGTATTTAATTTATTTAATTATAATATTAAATAAATTATTTAAAAATAATTTTAATTCATGAAAAATTATGAAAAATAATATTATGGTATAAGAAAATATTTAAAGATATTTTAGTAATTAATATTTTGTGATGAATTTCATTATTTAATCAATATTAATGGTAATTAATTTATTTAATTAATATATTAAATAAATTATAGAAAAATAGAATTAATGATTTAAAAATCATATAAAAATGATTTAAGTATTATAAAATATATTTTAAGTTATAAAATATAACTTTTGATATTTTTTCATGAAAATATTAATATTTTAATATTATTGGATAATGGAATTAATGGTTTAAAAATCATATAAAGGTGATTTTAATTTATTGAAAATACTTTGTGATATTATAAATATATTATAATATTATGTTATGTATTTCATCAATATTTGATAATAAATAAATATTAATGATAAAGAAATTATGTGGTATTTAATTCATTTAGATACAATTTAATGATTGAAATTCATGATAAATAGTAATAATTATTTAAAAATTATTATAAGACTTGGAAAAATATTTCGACTGTTAATAAATTATCGTAGATAATGGTTAAGTGTTTAGACAGAGTTTAATTGAACTTAGACTCAATAAAAGTCCGACTAGACCGTTGGGATGTTAGAATTGTGTCGGGTTCAACTCATACTGCAATAGTTTGACTTGATACTGAGTCTTATATGTGTTATAGACTGATAGGATTATGTGTTATGTGTTTAGGTTATTCTATGTATATCTATATATATAATAGTATTATATTGTGATAATATTATTCTAATATTGGAGATCTATATTACTAATATTAGGTCTTCGGATAAAGCGTTATAAATTGCATTGCGGTAATCAACGGTTCAGGCAAGTTTGTTTTTACTTAACTCTACTAAAAGTTATTTCATTCGGATAAGCTTATGGTTAATTATTGCTGGTTGCCATGAATTGTACTCTGTACATATTGCATGTATAAATCAGGTATGAAAGGCTGATCACCTTCATTACCAGTTGGTTCAGATATATTTGTTCATGTATAATACTTGTTCAGTCATAAATTTGTTCTTGCTAGTTCACAATTATATTGTTGAATTATAGCCAGCTTATTATTCAGACTCTTTCAATCATGATATATCGTTATATTATTGAACTTAAACTTGCTGGGTAACTTTCATGCTCACCCTTGCTATATCGTGATAAAACATTGCAAATAAGGCGAATGCGTTTGGATACAGGAAAAGAATAATGCCAACTTCAGCTTTGGATAAAATGTGCAGCTAATTTGTAATAGTATAGTTTAATAATAATGTTATGTGTTAGAAAAGTTATGATTTATGTATAAGTTAAGGTTACTCGACCTTGGGAAATAGTGTGTAATGTATTTTATAAACAATTTATGTTTATATCTTCCGCAAATATAGTAATAGTGTTAGAATGATAAAACCGGATCTGCGGTGATTCGGGACCTTGGATTCGGGGGCCTCACATTTGGTATCAAAGTTGTAGGTTATGAACCTTAGGTAGGAATACCTGAGACTAATAACCACAATGATTAGGATAAGTACTAACTCAAATAGAGTTAGTTGGTCGGTAAGATTCAAAGATGAATCTCGGCGAGTTATAAGATATAGAGTTCCCTAACTCTGATAATAAAGTTGAACAGTAGTGGTGAATAGATAGAGTCTAAAAGACTAAAAGTGCAGTGATAAGAGATCATAAAATAAAATGATCAATGCATAGAAATGAATCGTAATATATACGATGAGATCACCTCGTGATCGGATAAGGTTATAGTATGAAGAAGGATCAAGCGAATGATTGAAAAGTTTACAACAAGATTGCTTGGTGGCAGTTGTACTATGAATTGGTACAGATTCAGGAAGAGATTATGAATACGAGTTGAATGAAATTTGTATTGAGAAGGGAGTTAAGATTAGGTGGGGATTTCAATTGAGGACTCGTGTCAGTAGCTGAGTTGTATGATTCCTTGTGTGGGCGAGGAATTGTACTTGGTGTAATAACTACTTAGTTCTGACAATGATAATCATTGAAATGTTTGTGTCCCGCTATTTGTTATATGCATGTTAAGAGGGTGATTCCTTTCTCATGTGTATAACAGATAGATAGGTTATAGGTAGAGAATATAAGGTTAAGTACGAGTTCTTAAAACTCATACTTATGTGACATTCTTGATTCATAGTTATATGAAATGTTTATGAACCCCTCAGCGAATGGACGCCAAAGGTCTGGCTAGGACAAGTTCTTAAACTCATATGATTGTGGCAATTTATGGACTCATAAGTGTGGTTTGACGAACTGGGCATAGTTACGTGTGAATGGAGAATTGAGGATTATTGGAATAGATAAACTGTTTAAGCATATAATTATTAGTGGATACATAAGTTTTCCAAAACTCCTAGCTATGTTAAACTTCAAAATTTTGACATCAAGCTAAATACGCACTATGTGCTTTTTTTAAAAAAAATGTAGACTCGTAATCATTTTTGAAACGGTTTAAAGTATAGTCTATGCTACTTATTTCAGCTAGACGCAAACGATTTGAAATATCAAAATATATTTTATTTATCACTCATGTACCATGTAACCTGGTGTAGAAATGATAAAAAGTTGATGGAGTTGTAAATACAGGAATACTTAGTGTGAATTTGATCTAAAGTCGCTGTTCCACTATTGTATGATGTGTTATGACAAAGTCATATAATGATGGCATCCTCAAACGGACTGTTAATACAGTACGGCATCATGACGTCATTTTCGAAAATATTTTCAAAAATTTTAATTTGCCAACGGGGTTTGGTTACAACTAAATAATTCGATTGAATTGAATTATTGATATGAGTCTATGCTATTCGATTCAGCTAGACTAATGTTTATGAAAACTCTAAGTGTTCATTGAAAGAAATTTCTCGACCCAAATTGTTTTGGTGCGGAATCCTATGATAAGACTGAGGTGGACTATGTTGTTTGGATAAATAATCCAATCAAGTAGCGTAAATATTCGCTAGACATGATTAAGACGTTATGCATGACGTAAGAGTACGATAGGCTAATCACCTAAAGTACTAACAACGGTAGTTTACCTTCTTTGTGATTGTAAACATACCAAGTAATGTATTGTTTTGCTGTATGAATACCATTAAAACTATGTGTTCATGGTCTATATGACCCCTCAGCATAATTTGAAAACTTTTACTCTTGTGAGTGGTGTATTGGGTAGCATGTGATAATGTATGTGAATGGTGTAAGCAGTATGGTGTAAGGTGTAAGGTAAATTTTGGGGACAAAATTTTTTAAGAAAAAGATTGAATGTAAACCCTTGAGAATTTTGAATATTTTAAAAAAATTTATTAATTTATTTAGGGTTCAAAATTAGAACCTAGATAGAAAATAAGTGTATGCGTTTGATATTTTTAAGAACGAATTTTGAGGATTTTAAAATTCTGTGAAGAATTTAGGTGAATTATTCAGGATTAAGTGAACACGTGAATATGTTATGTGTATATGTGTACAGTATGTGGTTAAGGGTACGTTAAGGGTTGACCAGATAAACAATATCTGTAACAAACCCTAGGTATATATTAAGAACATCAACGTTCGGTTAGAAAACCTTAGCAATGGATAAGAAACTCTAGAAACCGGTTCTGAAACCCTAATTTCAGTTCCGGGAATCCAAAACCCTAATTCGGTGTATGAAACCCTAAATTGGGAACTTAATGGCGTAATTGTAAATAATTATAATATTAATTTGGGTAAAGCTTAATTATTTAGCAAAACCTGAATTTGAAATTTATAGAAAACCCTAATTTATGTATTTGAAACCATATATAATTTATAATTCGGGAAAACCTAAGTGTTAATTTAATAATTATAATGTTAATTAGGAAATATTAATCCTAATTTTCAAGATATGAGTAATTAGAAAATCCTAATTTAATTACAAAATCTAATTTCAATTTTAGAAAATTAATTTTCTATTAGAAACCCTAATTCTGGGTTAAAAACCCTAATGACCAATTTTTTCGTTAATTGCTAAATTAGCAATTTTAATTAGGAAATACTAATCCTAATTAGCAAAATTTAAAGTATGATTAAGAAATTTTAATATAATTAAAAAATTCTAATTATAATTTAGAAATATTAATTTTCAATTTTTAAAACCTAAATTGGAAGTTTTAAAAATTAAATTGCAAAACCCTAAGGTTTTCAAACCCTAAACCCTAACATAAACCCTAAACCCTAAGGGTTTGGTCAAATGTCCAAAATGCCATTAATTTTGTATGCAAAATTACTAAAAAGCCCTTAAGTGCATTATTGGATGTTACTTGCAATCTTGCCAATATATGGGGTTGGTGACCAACTTAGTACCAACCATGTGACATATCTCCAGCAGATCAGCTCCACTACCATCAGCCATTACATAGCAACATATTATATAAAGATTTAGAGAGAGAAAACCACTCACTTTTCTTGCTAACTTGTCCAAGACTTGTCTCACTCAAAAATTTCGAGAGTTGGAGTGAAAGAGAGTCAAATGTTAAGCTAATATCATCCTTTAACATTCCATGATCAGCAACAAAGAATCAGAATAAAAGATCAAAGCCTAAAAGGTATAAATCCTAATTTTTGTAAATCTTGTGTTTTGCTGTTAGTTATTGGTTAGATATGTGTTAGGGGGTGTCTTTTAATGATCCGGATTGTTGGATCATGGATCCATAACATTTAGAGTCACGAAAATCAAATATTAAAAACTAGTCAAGAACCCTAATTTTGTTGTCTGACAAGCCAATGTCAGGGCTCTTAGATTCTTGTGTGTTAACGATATATGCTGTCTTAAGTTATATATTTGTAGTAAGTTATGTGTTCTTACTTCTGCAACTTGAAACATGGTCAGATCGTATTTTAAACTCAAGTTATGATTGGTCAAACAGGGTTGACCTTTCACGGAATCTGGTTTCTGGGTAACCAGAAACCCAGATTTGTCTGACAGCGTATTTGCAGGGCACAGATCTTGCTAATGTTAATGTTGATGACTATGTTACTGTTTGATCTGGGTAGTATGACATGAGAACTACACATCAAATCCCTTAGACCCACCAGATCATGCACGGGATCGAAGTTATGCAAGGTCAAAACGGCGTTGACCAACTCGCCTGATGACGATTCTGGGTACGTAACCCAGATCTTCAAAGGGGTTGTTTCTTTGCACAACTTTGATTGGCCCAAATCTTTAAAACATGATGTTAAGATATTTATCTGATGATGTATTATTGTACCCTAACATCACCACTACACATGTGAACCTTAATATCACACTCAGAAAGCTGGGATCATATAAATTAAAAGGGCCAAAGTAGCACCTACGTCTGTTCTTCATTTTCTGGAAAACCCAAAAAATGAAGAACAACGTTGTCAGGTTGTTTAGAGGCTCAGATCTTCGAAGTGTAAAGTTGTATGGCCGTGAACTTAGTTTATTGTTGTAGTATAACATAAGTACTACAAGCCTAGTGTCGACGTCGGGATTTTTGGATGTCCCTTTTCGTTACTTGTTCTTTGGTGTTCTCATTTTAGGTGAGATTTGTTTGAAAAAACAAGTGAAAAAGGTCTGACATGTATAATGTCGACGATGGGACTGTTAAGAGTCGCCAGCTGATTTTTTTTGAATGGTTGTACCAACACGACCGATAAAAGGTTTGCACATTGACCCAGTGGTATGACACTGATATACGGGTCGGTGAAACCAAGATTCGTTTATGGTTCGGGTACTTGGTTATACGGGGGGAAGGTGTTAGGCACCCCCCAACATCCGTGTTACCACGGTGACTGCCTCTTTTCAAGAAACTATTATCTGAGTGTGTGTGTGTGTGTGTGTGTGTGTGGGTCATGTCTTTGTTATATGGAAGTTGTGTGAGGCCTCGTTAGAACCTATATACACAGGTTTGAATTTATATAAAAATTCGATTTTAGCAAAGATATGGTGTGATGTTTTATAAAGAGGTTTTCAAAACCACGATGCTAAATAGGAATTGAGACCTTTTACACTCTCATTTTTATTAAGTGAGCGGCTTGAATTGATTTTATTTTACGAATCACGAGGCATCCGTATGAAAAAATAATATACAAAATAATGCCGACTTCCTCGTGGGTATGGAAACCATCCGAGGAAATTCGGACATCGCAGAATAATTTACAAGTCGCTTACACCGAAAAAATGTCCATCACGGAACCGAATCTAGATCCAATGGGATGAATCAGTGATCACATGATTCCTAGGCTCACAAAATCTCGCAGTTTATATGAAAGCGATGGCGGTATATATATAAAAGTCAGTAAATATATATATATACGAGACAAGATCACCAACCACGAAGCACCTCCATGGGGATCAAAAATGTAAATAAAAGTCATTAAAAGCTATCAACCGCCACGGAGGAAACTCCAAAGGACAAAAAACATAAATAAAGTCAGAAAAGCAATCAAGCGCCACACGAAGAAAACTCAAGCGAGGATGCAAAATATATATATATATATATATATATATATATATATATATATATATATATATATATATATATATATAGCGATAAATGCACTAGGATGTAAAATCGTGGCTCATCGAATGAGTTCAACCACGCTTCATATATATAAGTGTATATATATATATATATATATATATATATATATATATATATATATATATATATATATATATATATATAAAAAGCGAGTAAATGCACCTATATAAAATCCAGGCTCATCGAATGAGTTCGACACACAGTTAATATATATAAATGTACATATATATATATATATATATTAAAGCAATAAACGCTCCAGACCGAAGTCTAGGCTCATCGAACAAAATTCGACACACAGTTCATATATATAAATATATATATATAAGCAAGTAAACGCTCAAGACCGAAGTCTAGGCTCAATCGAGGCATAACTCGATAATGTTAGTCAATATATATATAAGTATATGTATATATAATATATATATACAGACCGGAATGAAACCACGGACCGAAGTCCGGGCAAAAGCAAGCAACACGACTCTCAACGTGTAGAAGGGTGTGTGCAAAGATAAAGAGAAAGACTCTAAAATATGTGAGAAGGCTTACAACTGACTGATAAAAAGGCTTCTATATCTTTAGAGTGGGTAAACATTGGCTTTTGTGGGTACAAAAGAGGCTATATATGAGCTCACAGGTGTTTAAAAGTGGGAAAATACACTGTGTGGCGAGTGCAGAGCAAATTGTGCAAGGTTTTCCCGTTTTTTTTCTCTTAAAAATCAGCACCCCAAGCCCTCTATTTATAGGCAATATGAGCCGCAGGTGTACTTGCGGCTGAGCCGCAGGTGTACCAGAGGCGGGTCAGGTCGGCCCGGGTTTGTCGGATCGGGTCTTCTCGATGTACGTGCACTTAGGCACTGTAATGTCCACTCGGATTTTTAGAAGTACAATCTGGGCATCCGTTTGAGGTATACAGGACCTATTTCGGACCACTGTTGTCGAGAGTTGTACGATGGCATGGGATTAGAGTTTGTGCGAAGTCATTGAAGATGGGACGATTCCCTCCGGTCTTCAAGCTTCAACTTTCATCCATTACCCCGCACAATAGTCACTCGGGATTGGTTAGCCTTGTGGGACATTCTTGCGTAGAGACGTGATGTGGCATCGTTTTGGACGAGATGACGATGTTGCCCCTCACCGATGTTCTTCCGGATTGGGTGATAGCGAGATGTTGCTCGAGACTTATTTGAGATTGATTTATTTGCAATTGTCGAAGGTCCTCATTGTCATCTTTGAGGTGTGCCTGTCTTCCTGATGTTATTGCCGGGTTGGTACAGTGTATTTCGTTGTGAGCGCCGATATTGAAGCTGGTGGCATTTGAAACAAACATTTCTAGGGTTATCTCCGAAACTACATTCCTTGGGGTTATCACCAAGGTTGGTGGGTATTCCCACGGTTGGGACTGAGACTGGATACCTCGGGTTTATGTCCGAGATTAATCGGTCTTCTCTGGTGTGAGTTCCGATATTGTATCTGCAGGCCTCGGGGTTACATCCGAGGTTGAAATCGTTACTCCCAGATTGCAATCCGGGGTTGATGTTGCACTTCTGGTAGTATCCGGTATGGATTTGGATTGTCTTTCAGGGTTCTCTCTTAAAAGACGAATCTGTCCTCCTGCAATGTTAGTAACAGTAGTACAGAAAATTTCAAGTGTCTACAGATGCCCCTCTTTATCATACTCATGCATGGCGATGCATGGGTAGGATAAAGAATCCTAGACCCTTAAAACGTAACAAGATAAACATGGTACTATAGATAACAACATGATGCAAATGTATGATACATGAGTACGGGGTTGTAGCCCAACATGCTGGGGATGATTGTTGGCTCCCTGTTGCTTCAACTGGGGATTGGCAATCTTGGCGGATCGACTTGTGTTTAATCATTAGGATGTTGATGTTGGAGTTATCACCAAATTCCTGTGTTCTTGATAACGATTTGATCCCGAAGAGGTACCTCTTATATGCAAGAGATCTGTGGGGATAAAGCTTGATCTATTTTGAGGATGTGTATAACATATTCCATCATCTATCCTCTTTGATAACATTGACCTTTCCTGGTTGGTATCGCCAGAATATGTCACGATTCTGTTGGATTTACTGCCAACAACGAATGCTGTCAGGGATGCCTGACCTTCGTTGACGTGTGAATCAATGGCTGAGACTCTGTGAGGAGATTGTCAAGGTTGCTTGACCTTCGCTGACGTGTAGATCAATGGAGCATTGCGTTGTGAGGAGATCGTCAAGGTTGTTTGACCTTCGCTGACGTGTAGATCAACGGAGCATTGCGTTATGACCTCCGTCGAGGGTCCGCTGAGGAATATGAGCAGTTGGGTATGAAGACCTCGAATAGCTCTAGATCTCTAATAGGTTTAATCGTTATCGGCTGAAATGCCGTCAAGGTTGCTTGACCCTTGTTGACATATGTGTCAACGGTTGAGCATGCGTTGCTACTACTGCCGGAGATATATGTTGTAACCCCCGTCGGGAATCTACTGGGGACGCATGAGTAAGTACGTAACTCCCGAATATTTCTCAATGCTTCGATGGGTTTAATTGCAATCGGCTGGAATATCGTCAAGGCTGACTGTGTTGTAACCCCCACCGGGAATCTACGTTGTAACCCCCGTCAGGGATCTACTTAGGGTAATGACCCGGAGTTGGCGGCATCGGACCTGTACGAGGTATTGTCGGATGTGATTTATGACAAATGAGATCATTGGCAGGGTATACCACGTGTTCGGGTGACTACCAATGAGTGATGTACAGGTTTAAAGTCTCATCTGAGAAGACCAGGATTGTATGCTGTTTTGCTCAATTGCGTGGCATTTTTATTCCCGATTTGACCTTTCTAGCCCATAAGAACTCCGTTTCAACTCGAACTGGACCGAGCTGGAGGGGTGGGACCCACATACAGGAGCCGCAGGTGAGCCTGTGGCTAGGCGTGGATGATAAATCCTACAGCCTGCCTTCGCAAGTTCATTTCTAATTCACTTCGCTTAGAGAAAACCGCGAGCCTTCTTTAGATCTACTAAGTTCGGGCTGCTTTCTGCAAATTCTGTCACCGTACAAGTGTTCTACACTATCCTGGTAACGTATGCATGTATTTTTTTCCAGTTTCTGTCCGTTGGATTGTGAGTTATCGCACAAAATGCATCTAAACACATAGTAGTGATTGTGTATGCACAAATGACTTGATAAAAAATATTCAACATAGTAAATGTTAGTATTAAACCATGCTGAACATAATGATGTGAAAAATTTAACTTTTGAGATAGTCAAATTGACACCTTTTACTCTATTTTTGTCCTATTTGAGGTCCAATGAGCAAAAGGTAGACAGACAAAATACTCTTAGCATTGAGGTTGGCCTTATGCATGATGATTTTAATTTTTAATGCATATATTATGTATATGACTTTGGGGCAGGTGTGCTACTGAATGGCCACCTAGACATGCCTACGTGCATGTGGATAGTCCTATTTTCAGAGGGGACTATGGAAAAATTTTTCCAAATGTAGGCATTGGGTAGTCATGCATTTTAACTCTATTATATTTTTAAAGTAAATGCATGCATGCATATAGTCATAAATGCATTTAAAGCTGCAGGTAAAAAAATACCACACCCTTTCTGAGGTGATTTGGAGACTTGTTGTCCAGATATTATGGATCCGGATCAGCCAAGCAGTTCTTATAGGACTGCTTCTGGCGTGCAGCGGAGGGCTTCTAAAGTGCCTCATCCCCATTCTGTCAGACAGCCTCGTCGGTTGGTGGAGGCGGTGATACATCCTGTCCAGGTAGATGTTCCAGACGTCGAGGACGAGGAGGTGGATATTGAGGATCCCGCTCCTGCTGCACATATCCCTCGTAGGGAGCTTCCGAGCATCCAGGTGGTGAACCGAGAGCTGCTGGGTGATTTGGGTAGACACCCATCGATGTACTTGCACGCTAACGAGGTATGACATTAGACTTTATCTTCCTTCTTTCCTATTGATGCGGATTAAAGGGTTCTGATGTTGATATGCATTTCATGCAGGTTCTAGGTTTTACATAGCCGCGAGGGAACTGGTTCAGCATTCACTCCATGTATCAGGCGCTTCATCCTGACTATAGAGCAGTAGTGTATGAGTGGGGATTCGGGGCATTTTTCTCCATCCTTCCCCGTCGTTGTTCCTGGGGTTACCTCAGGGCATTGTCTGAGCGATGATTTCATCAGACTCAGTCACTCCATCTGCTGGATTGCGAGGTGATGATGACACCTATGGATTGGCGATTTATCACAGGTATGGAGTTTGGAGGGGAGCCAGTGCCTTGCATGGCGAATATTACCCCCACGGCCGTCAGATCCTTATTAGGAGTTCCGGTGGAGGCGCTCAAAGGTAGGACTGTCCGTTCAGGTCCTTTGAGCATAGATGTTATGAGCGGGCTATTGAGTGAGCCCATGCCTGATGATGCTAGGATCAGGGATCGCGTCCTGCGGCGATTGTTCCTGATCATCATTCGAGGCTGCTTCAGAGCAGGTAATTCTTCCACGGTATCTTTTACTTTGGTCAGCGCCACAGGCGATGTGGACCGTATAGGAGAGTATGATTGCGGCTCTTACACCTTTGCATATTTCCTCCGGGGCATGCGTTTGTGCTCATAGGGTTTGACTGAGGCTTGGCTAGGATTTTACCCATTTCTGCTGGTGAGTATTTCTCTTGTCTTTTCCCATTCATAGGTTAAGAGTGTTTACTGATAACAGATGTTTTGCCATTGTGTTGGCAGTTTTGGGCTTATGAGAGGCTCCCATATTTGCGTCCTGTGAGTGTGTTAGGTTTGGATACCTATCCACAAGGACGACGATGGCACCATTCTATTTTTTGCGAGAGGTCCCTCATGTCGAGGGCTTCACTCGCTGCCAGTATCTGTTGGAGTTCTTGTGGTGACGCCATCATATGGCTTCCATACTCAGGGGATCATTTGACCATCGGTTTTGAGGATGGACACCCTACTGGAGTAGAGTATTTGATTTCCACCCGGAGATTTCCTCTCTTCACAGATGGAGGCTGGGAGCTCTATTTAGGAGAACGTGCTATTAGAAGCACCACATGGGAGATTCGTATACCGATCTTTCCTCCTGTCAGGCGTCATTGGCCTGTATCACAGTCACCCGTCATGGATATTCCATTGTTGGGAGTTGACGGTTTTGATTTATCCGAGGGTCCATGTACTTAGGAGATATTCCAGTTTGGTGGCTCCCTTGCACTATTGGGGCCCAGTCCCGTGCCACACAATTTATGGGGGACATGGTTCCAGGATCTTTGATGATGACGGATTGGGTGGCTTGTGTCCGAGCTCCGACTCATCTGACCCAGATTGATAGTTTGACCCTGCAGTTGGACCAGGCACATGTATTTATTCAGCATTTGGGCAGAGATCCAGCAAAGGCGGAGTCATTTATTCCTTTCAGCTCAGGTGCTGGCCCCTCAGATGACCCATTTGGTTTTGTCGGTGCAGATCCTCCTCTTTATAGGCCTGACATTCCTGTTGATAGAGATCCAGTGACTCAGGAGGAGTTACATCAGGTGGATAGGATTGAGGATGTGGACATCGAGACCCTGGTCTTCTTCTGATGTATATTCTCGTTATGTCTTTTGATAGGCCTCTGTTAGATATTGGGTGGCTGTTCCCCATTCTTGCTATATCTTTTGATAGGCCTCTGTTAGTAGTAGGGCGTCTGTGCCCCATTTTCATGTATTTTGTAGCTGTATAGAGCTGATGTATTAGATGATGATATATTTAGGAATGTATGCACCTTTTTTCATTCCCTATATCATATTGCCATCCACTATCTGTTATGCATGTATCATGTTATGCATATATATGTATGTCCAGAGATATTCGGCATTGACCCCTGGATGGTCTTATGACATGGCCCGCATAGATGTCTTCTTCGACAGTTGGCCGTATAGATCATATCCCACCGTCAGTGGTAGCATTGGGTATGCGATCGTGGTATGATAGCATGTCACCGCCAGACAAGGTGACTGTAGATCTGTTGCAGCAGCATACCATGACCCTTTTGGCATTTCAGGTTCCTGCAGGATTTGTAGACGGGATGCTAGAGCACTGGCTACCTGATAGGCAGGTATTCCGTTTTGGCACCCATGAGTTGACTCCTACTCTGGAGGAGTATGCACGTTTGACGATGCTGCCCTTAGACAGACCTTGCGTGCACATGGCTTTGGGAGACATGAGCAGACGATTCATGACTCTCACAGGATTGTGGCGCAGAGTAGTGCAGGATGAGCTGACATCTGGCCACGTGATATCTCAGCGTTTTATGTATGACAGATTTGGCACGGAGGATAGCTACTCACGACATTCCGGGGATTTCGCCGTGTTGGAGGATCATTGGCGTTTGGCCAGAGTTGATGTACTGATGCTATGTGTACTGTCATACGTGTATATGCCGCGGTATATGGATGAGATAGATATAGGGGTTATCATGGTCGTGAGAGCTCTCAGGGAGGGTCATACCATTGTACCTATGATCATGGCAGAGACCCTGCGATCAGCATCCTACTACAGTACTTACCCGTCAGGCGTGTTTACTAGGAGTTCGGTCATGCTGTAAGTGTGGTTTATGTCACACTTGTGACCGGTTGCTACCCTTAGACGACATGGGTATTACTTCTCCCATGATGTGGCTATGTCATACTCCTTTTAGGCATCGGAGTGTACAGATGCTCCGTCCTGGTCCGCATTTTTGGTAGATATCAGAGATCCATTTAGCATATTGCTGTGCTCGGGGATTTGCTCACCATACAGCTTCATTACTCATGCTCCGGGCATGGATTTTCTCCCTTTGGCTAGCTTGAGGGGCGTGACTACTTATCACCTATTGGCCGTGATGTCGCAGTTCGACCAGTTCCAAGATTTTCATCCTTTCGAGGGGGTGATAGGTCAGCGGTCAGCTTCTCGATACCTCTCAGTAGAGGACCGATCTCGTGTATACGCTTGCTGGGATCAGCGTGAGCTAGCTGCTTTTCTTGTCAGTCGTCCTGGTTATTCCGCAGAGTACTCCGCATGGATGGAGACGGAGGTTTTATCGGCTGCAGCAGTATTTGCAGTACCGGAGGGCGAGTTATACGATGTAGAGCCTATGGAGGATATTGATGCCTACATCGATGAGGAGCCCGCTGCTGGGTTGCCAGCATTTCTTCTGGATTCTCCTAGTACTAGTACTTTTGTGATTCAAAGACTTTCGGCACGATATTTAGGCGATGTCTTCATCTGATGACCTTTGAGAGAGATCAGATTCAATCTATGATGTCGACTGCTCTTGATGTGAGGGATGCCGCTCTATTGGAGAGAGATGAGGCATTGGCTCGTAGAGATGCCGCTGTTGCTGAGCATGATGAGGCCAAGTCAGCCATAGACGCAGTGATAGTTGAGCGGGATACCGCCATATCTTCCCGGGATGTAGCCATCACAGATAGTACTACAGTGAGGTACCTTACCACTGGTATGATTGCAGAGATGAGCGCTTATATTGATGAGCATATGGTCATCATGCGGATGGCTACAGATCTGTTGTGTCGTGTGGATATTCTCACCCAGGAGACTACAGCTTTACCTCATTCATCTGAGAGGGATGCCATGTTGGTCTTGCTAGCTCGCATGTACCCTGACTCGTAGATGAGCTTTATATTCACCTGCACAGACTAGCTTAGCCCTTTTGTCATGTACAGTTTACATTGTATATATATCAAACAGAATTATATATGACAGGGAAATATATTTTTGGATCACTTCCCTTTTAGATATGTCCTACTATTTGCTTGATATTTTGCCTGCTACTCCAGGGCTTGTGATCTTGATGTATTCTGAATTCCTCCTGGGTGGATGGACATTGAGTGGTCTCTGGATAGTTCAGAATGGATCATCGGTCTATGTATCCCTACCATCTTTGGTGTCTTGGGACTTGTCTCTGAATGGAAACATGGAGAAGAGTGCGGCTTTCCATCTCTGAGATTGACCGTACCACAGATGGTCGCCAGCACTTCTATTTAAGAGAAGCCTAGTTAATTCCACCTCTTATGGTTTGGTGTTGCTCTTCAAGGTATGACCGCAGCTTAGATGGTCGCCGAATCTCCTATTTAAGAGGAGTTCAGGTAATTCCATCCCTTTGGTCTGAAGCCGAATGAAATTTAGTGGATTGAAAGATGATCCCAATACCCGTTGACAATGGTTTGTGTTTTGGTAGGGGGTGAGACCGCACCATGAATGGCTGCCTACGTACTCCTATTGAAGAGGAGATCAGGTCTGCATAGTTCGAACCTGGTGTAAGAGGTTCAAAGTTGTATATGGCTGACACGGTGTGGGAATGTTTTTGGTTGTTTTTGTTTTATGTAAGGGCAAAAATGTTTTTGTTGTTTTTGTTTTATTGCGACCGGGCCATATGAAATGGTTGCCTACGTACTCCTATTTAAGAGGAGATCAGGTCGTTCGCCTCTCAAGGCGAGATGAAAAGCGTAATCCCACGTGCAGGTCAGAATGCGGGGAGGAGAAAGTTTAATCCTAGGTTAAGGATAAACTGTAGGTGAAAAGTTTGATCCCAGGAATGGGTAGCCAAACTATAAACGCGAGAGGTTCAATCCGTGGTGGGATGACCTACGTTGTATGAGCGCGAAGGAGAATGCCAGGCTGCTGGCTTGAAGAGTACGTTTCCCTGAGGGGCGAAGTGTAGATAAGTTATATATGGTAAAGGGTTAAAGAACCGGAATGACTGGTGACCTGATGATTACGTACCAGGGTGTTTGCTGGTTACTTCAGACATAATACCGTTTCGCGGTGTCTGAGTTGATGAGTTGTGAAAATTCATCGCCGTCCATTTCTTGCAATCTGAGAGTGCCTCCTGTCAATACTTCTTTGACAATAAACGGGCCTTCCCAGTTAGGAGCGAATTTTCCTTTAGCCTGATCCTGGTTGTCAAGAATCTTTTTCAAAACCAAGTCATGTTGTTTGAACTGTCGTAGCCGGACTTTTTTGTTGTAGGATCGGGCGATCCTTTGCTGATATAACTGACCATGGAAGATAGTCGCGGTTCGTCTTTCGTCTATTAGAGACAATTGGTGATACCTATCTTGTACCCATTGGTCTTCATCCAGCTGAGCGTCGATCAACACTCTGAGAGATTCCATCTCAACTTCTATAGGAAGCTCTACTTCCATCCCATAGGTTAAAGCGTAGGGGGTTGCCCCAGTTGAAGTGCGCATGGAGCTTTTGTAGGCTAACAGAGTCAGAGGCAATAGGTCAGGCCAATCTTTGTGGTTGGCAGACATCTTTTGCATAATCTTCTTGATATTTTTGTTAGCTGCTTCAACAGCACCGTTCATCTTCGGATGATAGATGACAGAGTTAAGATGTTTGATGTGGAATTTACTGCATAATTCCTCTATCATTTTGTTGTTGAGGTTTTTGGCATTGTCTGACACAATCACCTCTGGTTGTCCATATCGACAAACGACATTGTTTCTGTTGAAAGCAACGATGACTTCTTTAGTGACCCTAGGGAAGGAGGCTGCTTCTACCCACTTGGTAAAGTAGTCGATCATGGTGAAGATAAATCAGTGACCATTACTGGCTTTAGGCTCGATGGGCCCGATAACGTCCATTCCCCACATTGAGAAGGGCCAAGGCGAACTCATATTGTGGAGTTCTCGTGGAGGGGCGTGTATAGCATTCCCATGAATCTGACACTGATAGCATCTTTTGACGTGGTCATTGCAATCAACCTTGAGAGATAGCCAATAGTGTCCCGTCCTGAGGACTTTCTTGACAAGGAGGGGGCCACTCATGTGGGGTCCACAAACTCTGCCATGGATTTCATCCATAAGCCTTTGGGCTTGATCTTTGTCTAGACACCTGAGGAGACCTAGTCCTACATCTCTTTTGTAGAGCGCATCTCCACTCAGGTAGAACTTCATAGCAAGTCGATGGATCCGCCTTTTCTCAGTCAGGCTCGCCTCAGTGGGTGTAGATCCATCTCACAGATATTCCTTGATATGCTGATACCGAGGAGGTTGGATGAGAGGTAGCTCATCCGATACTTCTCCAACGTAATTTCCATAGGCTGGGGCCTTGTTCAGGGAAATTGTGACGCTTGGTAAGTGTTCCTTGTCTGATATGCGAATCAAGGAGGCCAAAGTTGCTAACGCATCCGCGAAATCATTCCTATTATGAGGAACATGTAGAAAGGAGATTTCTTCGAACTCCAAAGCTATCTTCAAAATATGCCGATGGTAAGGCAGCAAATGTAGTTCTTGGTTTGATAGATTCCGGTGGATTGTCTGATTACTAACTCCGAATCTCCAAGGACAGTTAACCGCCTGATGCCCATTGAACGGGAAAGTTTTAGCCCCATGAGAAAGCCTTCATACTCAGCCGTATTGTTGGTGCTGAGAAACTGTAATTTGACGTCAACGGGATACTGCTCCCCCGTATCAGATACTAGAACTGCTCCCGCTCTAGAACCTTCCGTATTAATAGCTCCATCAAAATACATCTTCCATGATTAGTGCGTATCATACTAATGGTGTTGCTGTACTGTCATTACTCCTGTTAGGTTAGTAATATTCAAGAACGCAATCAAATTACATAAAATTAGCGGAAGCGTGGTAAAATCAGAGTTTAAAAAATTTACAAACCATATACCCGGATCACCCTTTATGCATAATTATTAATTAAACGAAAAGATAAAGAATAAAATCATACCCTTGAAGATCGAGCTTCCTCAGGTACAAGTTCACCTCCAAATCCTTTCGCGTTCAATCTTGAATCCACCGGGTTTGGTTCCTTCCTTTGATCAACGTTAGCCACCCAAATGTTTGGCCTCTAGAGGTGATCCACCAAGGAAGAAGAAAATTCAAGAAGATGGGTGTTTATGGCTCAAACCCTAGTTTTTCCTATCTCTATAGAAAAAGGGTACTCTCCAACAAATTGGAATTATTACGTATGTTGAAAAAATCAACATCCTATATCATCCATAATAAGACTCCTCTTATTTATAGATGTGGGCAACCCACCTTAACAATTAAGGAATTGGGTTTTTATTTAATTAATTAAATTCTTTTAATTAATTAAGCTCCCTAATCTTATTAGGGATAATTAATTAAACTCCTTTAACTAATTTTCCCTCCTAATCCTATTAGGAATAAATGAGAGTACTTATATTAAATTAATTTCTAAACTCTTTTAGAAATTAAAATAATAATAATTGTAATAATATTAATAAGACTCCTCTTATTAATTTATATTTAATATTTCTAAAATATTAAATAATAAATATTAAGCTATTTAATTTATTCTATCACCATAAATTAAATTAAATATACTTAACATATTATTACGATTATGCCATTAACTTCTTAAATAATTATTCTTCCTTTTATGGTGTGACCCTTTAGGTTCTCCATATTAAACCGGTTGTGAATAAATCAATTAGAACAATTCTAATTTTATTTAAATAAATAAATTAAACAATTAATTTATTTAAATAATATTTATTCTACAATAGGGATAAGCCTCCCTAGCGATCAACGACTTTCCAGATAATATAGATTTCAACATTAATCATTAAAGAACCTTTGAGTAAATAGTTACTGTCTGATTCAATCCTTCCACCATACAATGTCCCAATTAAATATAAGACATGGAATTACCGTCAAGTCTTATTTTATTTAATTATATGTATTTCGATCCTTAAATGCATGAACTCCAAATAATGCAAATTAGAAACTCCTTTCTAATTTCATTACGCCTTAACTAAGGACTCTTTGGGTTGTCATTTATCGAATCACATAGGACATTTCTCTTCTTTTATTAGAAGTGGTAGATTCTTTATTGATCATACATTATCTCCATGTACAACTTATTATACCCAAGCATACCCTTTGATATACCCTAAGGGTCTTAAGGAATAAGTCAAAGTATAACTCATCATACACAAGATACTATGATGATCTCAAGTCCAAGGATCACTTGTACTACTATCACTACAGGAATTCCTATTGACAGGCAAATAAAACTCCATTAGGTATTCCTTAGCGAGCCACGTTCAGTGAACTTATTCTCTAATAAGCACCTACATACTTGCTTTAGTGTCTCCACAAAATGATCATGAGATCAATCATCCTCATCCAATGAGCAAGCAACGTATGTACCAATCTATCCGGATTCACTAATCCCCAATTTAGTAATCCAACGATTGGGAACTATTTTAGTTTTAAGCTTTCAAAGAATTTAGATCTCATTAGAATGATCATCATCATTATTCTAAAAGCATTGCTTAAAACTATGGGTTTATCACATATTATAAAAAAAGATGATGTAGATAATTAAAAGCCTTTAATAAATTAATACTTTTTATTAATAAATGAATAAGATTGTTACAAAGTATATGCTTTATCATCAAACATGATTGACTTGTGTGCATACTACTTTCAATCTCCCACTTGCACTAAAGCCAATCGTCATGGTATCTTATACTCTTCTTCTACTAAGTGGCGATTATCCCGTTGTTGGATAAGCTTTAGTTAATGGATATGTAATGTTGTTCATGAGAGTCCACTATCTCTATAGTGATTTCCCATCTTTCAATGATTCTAATAATCAAATGAAAGTGCCACAACATATGTTTAGATCCAAGATGAGACTTAGGAACCATTCCTAGTTACGTAATGAACTTTTAATCCAAACAATCAACTTGCGACTTCATTTATAGCTATATACTTTGTCTTTATCACTAAACCAACAACTCTTTCTTTGTTTGGAACCTTTCCAATTCACTACACCACTTGCTCAAGGTAACCCTTTACCTTAAAGTGGATTTTTGATCGTCGTCTTGTGCATGCGAAAAACTTGAGTCAAGAAAGCCCTCTAGTTTTAATTCAGACCCACCATGTATGCTCACATCCTTAGTGCCGGTTAAGAACTTTAAGATGTTTTTCACTGTCTTACAGTGATCTTCTCCAGAATATGACTAATCAACATCAAGTCTCGTACATTTCATTGCATACATGATTGTCACTCATGCGACCTCTCTTTTTAGGAGTCTGTGGGGACTATTAAGAGAGATACACTCCATAGCTCATCGACATGAGACATCTCTTGGAGTTTGCCATGCTAAACGACTTTAGCATCAAATGAATATACGTTCCTTGGGTTAAGTCGAGCATCCTCTTAAATCTATCTATATAGATTTATATCCCCAATTAAGATACTCTTCCAAATCATTCATGGAGGAATGTTTAGACAACTTTATCTTTACTGATTGTAGCATTGGTATGTCATTCCTTATCCGTAGTATATCAACATATAATATTAGGAATGTCACGACGCTCCCACTGACCCTTTTGTACACACTAGAAGTCTTACCTCATCGAATGTAACTCGATCACCATCTTCTATGATGTGTACCTCATCATCATCATCCATGATGAATCCATACCTCCTAGGTATCTTGAAGACTATTCCGATTTACGATTCTTGTTGTGGTACAATAGGTCTATCTACTGAGTTCCTCTTATTTGACTTATAGTGTTTTGTGGTTTTTGAACTCTTCAAGATCTATTATCCTCCCACTAGCCCCTTTTAATGATAAACACCTTTATCTTAGAAGGCAGCGTGTTTCGTAACAAACACATTTTGCTAAGTAGAATTATAGAACATTTACCCTAAACTTACTTTAAGATGTCCCACAAATTTGTACTTGTCAAATCTTGTCCCAAGCTTATCCTTCGAAACCTTTTCACATAAGTTGGACAACCCCTTATCTTAACATACTTAAGATTAGGAATCCTCCTTGTCCATAACTTTTATGGAGTCTTGGGGCCAGATTTTGAGGTTACCATTTTGTAGATATGCAGCCATTTCTAGGACATGATCCTAGAAGGATACTGGAATGTCGGTAAAATCATTATGGACCGTACCATGTTCAACAAGGTATGATTTTTCCTTTTAGATACATTAATCAATTATTACGTATCATGAGGTGTCCATTATGAGAAAAACCATTTGAGATGATCTAGAAACTTATTGCACAAGTATTTATTCCTTGATCTAATCAAAGAATCTTAATACTTTGTCAATTTGTTTCACTTTTGAATTCTTTGAACCTTTCAAATAATTCACACTTGTATTTCAACAAATACATACATTCAACTCTTTGAATGATCATCTCATTTTCTTATACTAATTTGTTCAATATGCAAAATTATTTTCATGTAAGTCAAGTATACAAAATTTATTAAGTAATATTCCAGTTCTATACAAAACATTATTATTATAAATAGAACAACAATTGTTCTTAATTATAATACCAAAAATTTTATTGTCCAACAATAAAATGGAAATAATATTTCTAACAAGAATTGGAATACAATAACAACTTATTAACTTAATAGATTTGCTCAGTAAGCGATTGCTAAACTATAAGTTTCTATAGCTAATCAAAGAACCTTTGCTTCATTTTCCACATATAGAATTACTTATCTTTGTTTAACTTTCTACTTACGCTTGGTCCTTCATAAATCTATATTTATGATAACCAAAGTCGGTATCCAATACCCAAGTAGAACCTTGACTTAAAGAAAAATTTATTTTAAATCATGAACAAATTTATATTATAACCGAAACTTCACTAAGCTTCTTTGGTTAGCCTCTCTGCAAGATGCTTCTCATGAGCTTTCTTTCCAATGTCCGGGCTTATTGCGGTGGAAGCAAACTCCTTTGCTATCCATATCGCTTTTGTTCTTATTATCCTTTGTTTATGCCTTTCTATTTACCTTCTTTGAATCGTTCTTCTTTTTGTAAGATCCTTTGGCCCCTACCAAGAAGACTTGGTCTTTCTTGGTTGAAAGTGACTCTCAACATTTTTCAACATGTTAAGCAAATCAATGAGGTGATATCTAGCTTGTCCATATGAAAATTTCACAACAATTGTGAAAGGAGTCCGAGAGTGAGTGCAAGATCAAATCTTGGCTCAACTCTCCATCCATGATAAAACCAGTTGTCCTAATTGATCAATCAAATTGATTATGTTAAGAACTTTTTATCTATACTATAGTGCCATTGGCCATTCTAGATCGGAAGAGCTCCTTAGATATCGATATCTATCACCCCTACTTTCCTCACCATCAACTACTTGATGTGCGGGAGTATTAGTAGAGCATCCATAGTTTCATCTTGTGGCTGAAGCTCGTTACTCATGGATCCGAGCATGATGCATTGAGCCAATCATGCATCATCTTGCCACTTTCTAAAAGTAGCAATCTCTTCCTCGAGGCATTATGCGCAACCATTGCGAGGATAGGCGTATTAAGGACATAAGATAGCTTTTCACTATGAGAACTATTCTCAAATTCCTTAACCTATCCGTTCAATTCTATTACAGTTAATTTAGCATCTAATATGCTTCGCAGATGATAGTAATTTTAGACATTGTAAAATTACGTAAATGAATTTGTAATTAACAACATTTTAACATACATTCTTTTATTAATTACCAAAATAATTTAGGTCTTGTTTTAAATTGGTATCTCCCACTATTTTCTTCAAACTATATTACCTCACTTATATAGTTCGGCAAAATCTAATTAAAGATTTGCTAGTGAGAATAAGGATCCCATTTCAAATGTATATAGCCTTGTGGTGACACAACAAACTATATATAAATAAATAGGTAGACAACTTTTGTCAATTACATCAACTATGCAACTCCTTGTATTTTGCCTCTTAGATTATTTTGATCAAGTGGTGGCACATCCGAATCAAAATTATCCAAGTTAAGTCCAACCTAGCACTCCATATATTCAAAAAGAAAAATATCATCCTTGTGGTGACACAACAAAACAATATTGTTCAATTTTCTTTATAAGCATCAAATGTGATAAATTAACATCTTAAATACTTAATACTTGCCTTGTGGTGACACAACAAACTCATATTAAATATTTAATACTCTATTAATTTTATCATACTAGAAAGGCGACGTTCGATATTCCAAATATCTTTGAGCGCTTAGGACTTAATATAAAAAATTGAGGGGTTTGTTATTAATTTGTCTCATCTTGTTTAGCGCATGCATTATATATATATAAAATACGCGTCATATTAATGAACATCACGAAGCATGTTTGCATAATATATATATATATATAGCATGCACATATAGAATACTATATTCTACCCTTGGATTGATTATGGACTTTTATTCTAGTTTGGTTCACTAGAGCCACCAAGTGAACCAAAAGGTCAAACCCTAAAGTGCGAGAAATAATATTTAAATATAACTATTACATTTAAACTCTGGGCTCCATTACAAACGGGTCTTCAAGCGCTTCTTGTCCCTTGATCTCTAATTCTTCAAAATAATTCTAAATATTCCTATTACAAAACTATTTAAAATAAATAGAAACCTTGATCGTGATCGAGGAGAAGTACATGGGAGGAGATAGAATTTACATTAAGAAAAATTAGAGAAGGCGAGTACGCAGACCCCATTTAATAAAACCCATACATTCATGCATCCAACTAAAATAAAATCCAATCGCATTGGTCAATAGTCCTTAATCAATCCCATTTATTATCATACACATCACCATATGTATCAATAAATAACATTCATCTTATGAATAATAAACATTTAATATATATATTGATATCATTTAATGGGCAAATTTAGTTAGTATAAAATCTATTTTTGAATCAAAATAAACTCCTTTATGTTAATCCAAATTTAAATCAAAATAAAACTATTTTATTTTAATTTATCCAATTTTGAATAAAATAAACTATTTTATTTTAATCAAAATTTTAATCAAAATAAACTCCTTTATTTTAATTAATTATGGAATCCAATTCCATATATATATAAAAAAAAATCTTTAATTAAAGGAAACACGGATATTCTTTCTATTCACAAATAAACTCCTTTATTTTGAATAATATGAAATCTTATTTCATATCTAAATAAACTCCTTTATTTAAGGAAACATGGATTCTCTTTCCTATTCACAAATAAACTCCTTTATTTTGAATAATATGAAATCTTATTTCATATCTAAATAAACTCCTTTATTTAAGGAAAGATGGATTTACTTCCCTATTCACAAATAAACTTCTTTATTTTAGGAAAAATAAAATCCAATTTCAACTCCAATTAGTTATTATGGAATCCAATTCCAACTCTAATTAGTTAGCATGAAATTCTAATTTTAAAATTAAAATAAATCTTTTATTTTAATATTAAAATAAACCTTTTATTTTAAGATTAAAATAAACCTTTTTATTTTAATTATAAAATTATTTAAAATTAAAATAAAACTTTATATTTTAATATTAAAATAAACCTTTTATTTTAAAATTAAAATAAATTTTTATTTTAATTATATATAATAATTAAGAATATATATGTATATATATATTCGTAATATATATTATATATATATATAACCGTTCCTTCCCATTTACTTTCCTGTTGGTTTTCGTGCATGTTACTTTAATATAGCCAACCGGAAGTTTAAAAAAAAAAAAAAAATTTGCTGGCATGACCGGTTTTTGAAAAACAATTAGCATGTTGCAGTTTTTTTTTTTTATTCAAAGTCCGGTAATATATATATATATGTAATATATATTATAAAGAATCCATGCAATCTCCTGACTTCCTTGCGTTATATGCAAAATGAATTAGAACCAGCAGCCTTGAGTAATAAAGCAAACAGTCTTCTTAAGAACTAATTTCATGTCACGTGAACCTGCTGCGTTTTTTTTTGTTTTTTTTTTTTTAAAATTTTATACAATTAAATTATGCCCAATTAAATTGTTCTAAACACACATCAATATACATATCAAATCTGAACAATTAATAATTTGCATAAAGGTTTGGCTCTGATGCCACTTTTTAGGTTTGTAATATTCAAGAACGCAATCAAATTGCATAAAAAATTAGCGGGCGCGTAAAATCGAGTTTAAAAATTTACAAACCATATACCCGGATCACCCTTTATGCATAATTATTAATTAAACGAAAAGATAAAGAATAAAATCATACCCTTGAAGATCGAGCTTCCTCGGTACAAGTTCACCTCCAAATCCTTTTCGCTTCAATCTTGAATCCACCGGTTTGGTTCCTTCCTTTGATCAATGTTAGCCACCCAAATGTTTGGCCTCTAGAGGTGATCCACCAAGGAAGAAGAAAATTCAAGAAGATGGGTGTTTATGGCTCAAACCCTAGTTTTTCCTATCTCTATAGAAAAAGGGTACTCTCCAACAAATTGGAATTATTACGTATGTTGAAAAAATCAACATCCCATATCATCCATAATAAGACTCCTCTTATTTATAGATGTGGGCAACCCACCTTAACAATTAAGGAATTGGGTTTTTATTTAATTAATTAAATTCTTTTAATTAATTAAGCTCCCTAATCTTATTAGGGATAATTAATTAAACTCCTTTAACTAATTTTCCCTCCTAATCCTATTAGGAATAAATGAGAGTACTTATATTAAATTAATTTCTAAACTCTTTTAGAAATTAAAATAATAATAATTGTAATAATATTAATAAGACTCCTCTTATTAATTTATATTTAATATTTCTAAAATATTAAATAATAAATATTAAGCTATTTAATTTATTCTATCACCATAAATTAAATTAAATATACTTAACATATTATTACGATTATGCCATTAACTTCTTAAATAATTATTCTTCCTTTTATGGTGTGACCCTTTAGGTTCTCCATATTAAACCGGTTGTGAATAAATCAATTAGAACAATTCTAATCTTATTTAAATAAATAAATTAAACAATTAATTTATTTAAATAATATTTATTCTCTGATAGGGATAAGCCTCCCTAGCGATCAACGACTTTCCGGATAATATAGATTTCAACATTAATCATTAAAGAACCTTTGAGTAAATAGTTACTGGTACAATTCAATCCTTCCACCATACAATGTCCCAATTAAATATAAGGCATGGAATTCTTGTCAAGTCTTATTTTATTTAATTATATGTATTTCGATCCTTAAATGCCTGAACTCAAATAATGCAAATTAGAAACTCCTTTCTAATTTCATTACGCTTTAACCAAGGACTCTTTGGGTTGTCATTTATCGAATCACATAGGACATTTCTCTTCTTTTATTAGAAGTGGTAGATTCTTTATTGATCATACATTATCTCCATGTACAACTTATTATACCCAAGCATACCCTTTGATATACCCTAAGGGTCTTAAGGAATAAGTCAAAGTATAACTCATCATACACAAGATACTATGATGATCTCAAGTCCAAGGATCACTTGTCTTACTATCACTACTGAAATTCCTATTGACAGCAAATAAAACTCCATTAGGTATTCCTTAGCGAGCCACGTTTAGTGAACTTATTCTCTAATAAGCACCTACATACTTGCTTTAGTGTCTCCACACAAATGATCATGAGATCAATCATCCTCATCCAATGAGCAGCAAACGTATGTACCAATCTATCCGGATTCACTAATCCCCAATTTAGTAATCCAACGATTGGGAACTATTTTAGTTTTAAGCTTTCAAAGAATTTAGATCTCATTAGAATGATCATCATCATTATTCTAAAAGCATTGCTTAAAACTATGGGTTTATCACATATTATAAAACAGCATGATGTAGATAATTAAAAGCCTTTAATAAATTAATACTTTTTATTAATAAATGAATAAGATTGTTACAAAGTATATGCTTTATCATCAAACATGATTAGCTTGTGTGCATACTACTTTCAACTCCTTCATCGGGGAAATATGTTTCCAAGGGTTTGAAATCCCCTGAAGGTGCGGCGGCCAGTTGATCCGCGATTCCTTGACCTTTGATGGACCTTTGAGTCACATATACGATGTCAAATTATTGTAGGATCAATTGCCATCTGGACAGCCGGCAATTTAACATAGGTTTATTGAACACGTACTTGAGAGGATCCACACGGGATATGAGATGGGTTGTGTGACCATGGAGGTAATGTTGTAACCTCATGGAAGCCCATGTTAAAGCACAACACGTCTTTTCGATCAAAGTGTGCTTTTGTTCACTGTTGTTGAACCTTTCGCTGAGGTAATAGATGGCGCGTTCTTGGCCTCTATTGTCCTTACTGTCTCAAAGATGCAAATCATGACCCGGGCATTGTCACTTATGGACGGTATACATGAACAGGGGAACATCATCCCTGGGTGGTACCAACACAGGAGCTTTGACTAGCTGTTTCTTGATTGTAAGGAAGGCATTCTGACACTCATCATTCCATTTCATGGAGGAGTTCTTTCTTAATAGCTTGAAGATTGGCTCACAGGTTGCTGTGAGTTGGGAGATAAACCTACTAATGAAGTTGATTCTTCCCAAAAATCCCCGTATTTCCTTCTCTGTTTGAGGAATGGGAATTTCTGTGATGGCTTGGATTTTGGCAGGATCCAGCTCTATCCCTTTATGGATGACTAGAAATCCTAGCAACTTGCCTGATTTAACGCCAAAGGCGCACTTAGCTGGATTCAACTTCAAGTTGTACTTACGCAACCTATTGAACAACTTTTTAAGATGGTCTATATGGTCATCCTCCTTCCGGGACTTGACAATTATGTCATCCACGTAGATCTCAATCTCTTTATACATTAAGTCATGGAAAAGAGCCATCATAGCTCGTTGATAGGTAGCTCCGGCATTGATGAGGCTGAATGACAACCGTCTATAGCAAAAAGTTCCCCAAGGGGTGATGAAAGCAGTTTTCTCATGATCTTCCTCGGCAACCATGATCTGATGATACCCCGCAAAGCAATCAGCAAAGGAGTACATGTCGTATTGCGCAGTATTGTCAATGAGAATGTGGATAAATTGCACAGGAAAGATATCTTTTAAGCAAGCTTTATTCAAGTCCCGGTAATCCACGCAAACTCGCACCTTCCCTCCAGGTTTAGGTACAGGCACGATGTTGGATATCCATTCAGGATATGTAGACACCATGATGATGTCAGCTTGAAATTATTTCACAATTTCTTCTTTCACCTTTAAACTCCATTCAGGTTTCAATCGCCTGAGTTTCTGTTTGATGGGCTTAAATCCCTCTTTGATGGGAAGGCGATGAAGGACAATGTCAGTGGACAAACCCACCATGTCTTCATGAGACCATGAAAACACATCCTGGAATTGGGTTAATAAGCGTAACCATGTCATTCCATTTGGTTTGGGGTAAGGTCCGAACGAATCTGGATTAACTTAGGGCTTTCTAAGGTTACGAGATTGAAAGAAGTGGTTTGATCAAGGTTGGGTTTGGGTTTGTCTTTGACCCATTCTTGAATTTCTGGAGGCACCTCAATGTCATCCGGTGTATCCATCAAGGCTGAATTCATCTCTACATCAAAGGTACACTCCTTGTGTAGGAGAGGCATCGTATCCGCAAGTATAAGCACATCTAAATTCAGAGTCCTGAAACAAAATATGCTTTCACTTAGTATATATGAAATGCGTTGATCATACACAGTGTTAGCATATACTGGCAAAATAAACTACTAATACTGTACAGAAAATTAAGCAGTTATTATATCTACAGGGCAGAAAGAGTTCTGCCCGTTTTACCCTCGTCGACCAAAGCAAGGAATGTTGTCCCAATTGGAAAGGGTAAAGTCCGAGTGGACAGCAGTGATGGAGGGATTGTCATCATCCTCCTTGTCCTGAATGATGGCCATTACATCTGGGCAATCATCATCTGGGGTGTATCTGGTGGCATGTTCATCATGAACGATGATGCGTATACCGGACATCATCCGTATAACGTCTTGCTTGATTCTTCGTTCCTCTTCTTCCACTGTGGGATTTGGAACAACGATTTCTTTCTCCTTCACCGGTACCAGCTTGGGACATAACATAGCCATCACATTGGCTGGCACCTTTACTGAAGGTTATGCGGACTCAGAGTTTGAAGGCGAAGCTAAACGCCACATGGATGAAGCTGAAGGAATCTGCTGATGCTTATGAGGATTCCTATGACTAAAGCTGGCAGAATAGCCTAGTCCAGCTGTTCCAACTTGCTTGGTTAATCGAATGGGGTACTTGATACCCTGGCCATCTTTACCCAACCCTTGTCCCGGTTTATGACCTAACGACATCATTTCTTGAGTGGCTGACATCACCTCGGCAGAGATCTTAGGTTCGGGCAATGGTGCTCCAATAGCGTGGTATTGGGTATTGCTTATTTCCAAACCATGAAAACTGACTGGTTCTATGTCTGTATTGGCATTGATGAATGGCATGTCCCTCGTCTTTGAGGAATCTCTGGTTCGGCGTTGACCGCGACTGAAGCTATTGTTGATGATGTATTTCAACTGTTGATGAAGAGTGGAGGGATCGCCCCTGACCATATGAATCCATGGTCGCCCTAAGAGCGGGTTGTATCCCGAATCTATCTTGAGCACATGGAAGATCGCGCAAATGTGTGAGGACCAATTTCGATTGGCGGCTCAATTTCTCCGAATTCAAGGATTCTGGCGGGCTCCATCAAAAGCTTTGATGATAGTATGGCTACTCAGATTCATTGAGATTGATATTCATCTTCACCAAGGTAGCGTATGGGCGGATATTCGAGAGAGAACCTCAATCTATTAAGACTCCAACTACCATATATCCCAGGAGGACAAGACCGCAATGTGTAACGGTTTGCAATGACCGGTCCCTTCGGATGGTATGTCATCATCAGTGAAGGATATCACATTGTTGTTGAAAATGTGATCAACCATATGTTAAAACTTTTCCGTATCCACTGATGTCGGGAGATAGGCTTCTTCTAGAACCTTTAGCAAGACCTTCCGGTGATTCTCAGAGGTTAGGACCAAGTCCAAAATTGATATTTGTTGTGGAGCTTCTTTCAAGCTTAAAACCACCGTAGCTTCATTATGACCCACAGTGCGGAGGAATTTTTCAACCTTCTCCATGGGTATTTTCCCCTTTGATTTGGTGGTGGGCTTCATCACTCGATGGGGGAGATACAGTGGATTTTCCTTCGACACTGCAGCAGTTGTATGTGAGGTGGATCCTTCACCTTCTCCATAATTCCACGGAACCTTGCGCAAGCTAACAATAGGATATTGTGCTCTGCATGGCAAGTTGATTGGCTCGGGAGCGGCCACTTTCAAAGGATTTTTTCCTCCTTTGAGCTGAATTATCGGTGTTGTGAGTAAAGTATTAATCCCCTCAGCTTCAGTGGATATAACTGCTACCACACTTTTCCACTTAGTAGGCCCTGCATTTTCACTTGCACGTAACACAGTGTCGTTATCTGCCAAGCGCAGTACACCACTGTCGATTAGATTTTGAATAAGGTGCCGGAGTGCCCAGCATTCTTCTCGTCTTTGTGACCATGAGAGATGGAGTGGTATTGACATACTCCATCAGAGTTGTAACGTCCCGAACGGGGGTTGATTGGAGGTAGGAGGGAACTGATCCTTCCTTCATTGATTAACATATGAAGGATTTCCTCCATAGGTTGGCCCAGATAGGTGAATTCCCTTTTGTTGGCGAAATCCCGACGGGCTTTGGCATTTGCTCTCTTCGTCACTTTGTCTTCCAGCATTTCATTTTCTGAAAGTGACGAGGGAATATTCATGACAATAGGTAGGAGTCTGGCATGCTCCTGGCTGATTAATTGCCGAGTAACTTGATGCTGATAAGTCACCAGTTCCGCCAATTGCTCAATTTGTTTGTCGAGAAATTTGATCTTTTGTTCCATTGTGAATTGGAACATGGCATAATCCCATATGTCATCACCATCTTTGAGGGTCTGGGAAGATTCACAGCTGAAGTTGGAATTCTGTCCACTGCTCCAATTAATCATGTTGACCTCTTCTTCTTTGTGTTGAGGAAGAGGGTTATCTTGAACATGAGGCTGACCGGGTTTGGTGACTACGATCTCCCCGTTGTCTATTAGGTCTTGGATATTGTGTTTCAAGGCCCAACAATCCTGAGTATCATGTCCAGGTGCCCCGGCATGATAAAAAAATTTCCTAGCAGCATTGAAACCCCGTCCATTAGGGCTGGCTGGTGGAAGAAGATGTGTAATTTTCTTCTGTGTTGTCAGAAGATTTAGAATGTTCTCGAGGGTGTCCCCTAAGGGTATAAACACTCGATGGCATTAGACTTCTCCACGTTTTGGTATTGGAGGGTTTGCAGACTGTGCTGGAAAGGGAGTGTAGTTTCTCCTTTGAATAGGCATGTTTTGATTGCCTTTTTGCCCCTGTAGTATCAGGGAAACATCTTCCTCTTTCTTTTTATGGACCCTCCAGGGGTTGTTCCCATAATTTCAGTTGGATGTGATCGTTAAATAGCTTTGAGTGCGGCTAGGTCTTGAATCTTTCCCACTTCAACCCCATTTCAGCCATCTCCCCATGCTTGACCATTTCAGAAAATGGTTTGCCGATGCCGGCTAAAACCCTCTCATAGAAGGGAGCTTCTTGTATATCTATGAAAGTCATGACCATTTCTGATTCTTCCATAGAAGGAATAACTCGGGCAGCCAGGCGTCTCCACCTTTGAGCATACTCTCTGAAAGACTCGTTAGACTGTTTCTTGATCTTGGTAATTTGATCTGGATCGGGGAGCCATCCGAGTTTGAAAACCTGTCTTGAGTGAGGAAGGCATGTGCTAGCTCTTCCCAGCTATGGATTTTGGAGTTGTCTAATCTTGTGTACCACGAACGGGCTTCTCCAGTTAGACTCTTTTGGAACAACTGCATTCTGAGTTTTTCATCCTTTGCATAGGATCCAAGTTCTCCAATAAATACTTTTAAGTGTGTATAAGGATCTCCTAACCCGTCATATTTTTCAAAGTCAGGAGTTTTAAATTTTTCTAGGTAATGAACACTAGGAAAAATATACAGATCAGCATATGAAACACTCCCGTGTGTTCCAATTCCTTTGATAGTGCGAAGGGTCTCTTCCATTTGGAGGACTTTCTTTTTGATGTCACCATTGTCTGGATCTCCAGTGGGATGGGTAGCATCATGAGTTTTGTTGGTCGTATCCAACCGTGGTTCCGGTATGGTAATGATTGGGATTCCTCCTTGTGTGGAGGGCTCAGTATGTACGGGTATTTTCTGACCCTGTGTAGACTGGTGTAATTCTTTGAGTAGAATAGCCAAATCTATGATTTGTTTGCTTAATCCGTCGAATTCTTTACGAGAAACTGGATTAAGTTCAGTCTGGTCGGATGATGACATGATTGACTGTAGGCCTGTTGCCTTTTTGGACTTTGACTGGGTGATAGGTCCGATTGATTCCCTGCGAAAGACTTGCATAGTTTAGTCTTTAGGGAATAATAACATGTTATGCGATGTGTCCATTTTATTAATTTTATCCTGCAAAACGGATGACAGCTGTTTTGTAGACTGTTAATATGTATGTGTACACATTTCTTCATATTTCTCATTACATAGAGATATATATGGAATGAAATTACAAGTAATTGTGTTTACAAGTAATTGAAAATGAGAGCATGAAGAGACTTTCCTCCGTTTTGGGTTTATCAGAGGCTGACCTATCTTAGGTTACTCTCGCGGTTTTTTGGCATGAAGGTTCCCAAATCATCGCAATCTACTTGACGGGAAGTTAATCTGGTCTTTCAACTGGAACGAATTCGGGTGGTGCCTTTCCTGAGCCTCGGAGAATTAGTCTTCTCACGAGTCCAGTAATCAAACACCGACGAGATAGCCTCCTGGTGGAGGGACCACACAACATACATTCACATACATCACATCTCACCGTATGAAATGATGACATGTGCGAAGCACTAATATCATAAGCAGTTTATAGTGCGAAGCACTAACATCACACGCAGATATGATGCGAAGCACTAAGTTCAATCAAGACATGCATTCATACACATTCATCCAATGTAAATGTAACATCCACACATAAGTAGATAACAGTTTTGAAAAGATTGTAATAGCGGCTTAAGTCCTCTTACTGGAGACCCTAGCAGAGTCGCCACCTGTCGACGTCAGGATTTTTGGATGTCCCTTTCCGTTACTTGTTCTTTGGTGTTCTCATTTTAGGTGAGATTTTTTTAAAAAAACAAGTGAAAAAGGTCCGACATGTATAATGTCGACGATGGGACTGTTAAGAGTCGCTAGTTGGTTTTTTTTTGAATGGTTGTACCAACACAACCGATAAAAGGTTTGCACATTGCCCCAGTGGTATGACACTGATATACGGGTCGGTGAAACCGAGATTCGTTTAGGGTCCGGGGACTTGGTTATGCGGGGGGAAGGTGTTAGGCACCCCCCGACATCCGTGTTACCACGGTGACCGCCTCTTTTCAAGAAACTATTATCTGAGTGTGTGTGTGTATGTGTGGGTCAAAGTGTTGTTATATGGAAGTTGTGCGAGGCCTCGTTCGAACCTATATACACAGGGTTTGAATTTATATAAAAATTTAGTTTTTAGCAAGATATAGCAGTGATGTTTTATAAAAGAGGTTTTTCAAACCCTGATGCTCAATAGGAATTGAGACCTTTTACACTCCCATTTTTATTAAGTGAGCGGCTGAATTGATTTTATTTTATGAATGCGAGGCATCCGTATGAAAATAATATACAAAAATAATGCCGACTTCCTCGTGGGTATGGAAACCATCTGAGGAAATTCAGACATCGCAAAAAAATTTACAAGCTGCTTACAGCTGAAAAAACGTCCATCACGGGAACTGAATCTAGATCCAATGGGATGAATCTGTGATCACATTATTCCTAGGCTCACAAAATACTGCAGTTTATATGAAAGCAGTAAGCAGGTATATATATAAAAGCTGTAAATATATATATATATATACAGACAAGATCACCAACCACGAAGCACCTCTATGGGGGATCAGAAATGTAAATAAAGTTGTTAAAAGCTATCAACCACCATGGAGGAAACTCCAGGCAGGACAAAACATAAA
>CM035174.1:69699513-69832961 GCA_020205615.1 Panax quinquefolius | reverse complement strand
AAATATAGGAATCAAGCAACACCACCACCTTGTTATAGAGTCAGGATTTTAATCCCAGCTCAAACCTTCTCGCTTTCCTAGCCTCCGTATCAACTTGATGCGCAGCGAACTTAGCCAACTCATTAAATTTTATACAGACCAGAATACCATGTTCTCCTGGTTCAACTCTAAAAATTTCACCTCCATCCTAGCCTGCATACTAGATGAAAAATATTTTTCAAAAAACAAAGTCTTAAACCTATCCCATGTAACTACACCTTGTCCTGCCCTCGTCTGATTCACTTCCTACCAAAAGTTCGCCTCCCCTTTCATCATGTAGGTAGCAAAAGCGATCTTTTGCCCCTCAGCTACCCTAGATATCACAAACGCCTTCTCAATTTCCTTAACCCAAGTTTGGGCTTCTACAGGGTCAGTTGTACCTCTGAATTTTGGCTATCCTACAACCTTAAAATCTTTGAAGTTTGCCAAACGATTGTCTGGCGGGTTCCCTGCGGCTAGTATTCCCTGTTGCATAGCTTGTGCTACCATGTTTGTAAAGTGCTGCATCGGGTCTGCTTGTCGTTGTCCCTCAGCGTTGTTGACAGATTCTTCTACCCTTTGGTTTCGAGTTTGACGTCTTGGCGGCATTATCTGGTTAAGTAAAACCATAAATTTAACTTACATTCTAAACCTTATCGTATAAGTTTAATATATTAAACTTGTTTCATTACTTAAACATAAATTCATATTCATTTAACTAATACTTTACATAGCATAGCACATAATACTTTAAACATCAGTTATCCCTGAGTGACCACAAAAGTCGGGATTAACAATCTTGATTAACACAAAGGTTGAGAATATTACATTAAACATACATACTTATCATATATATTACATTAAACACACCTACACAACAGAACCTATACTACCTTTTTATTACGCCTTTTTCTTGGACAACCTTTTGCCTGATGACCTTCTATCCCACAAATAAAACATTCACCTGGTTTATAGTCGGGACAATAAAGAGTGGTATGTCCCTCATAGACACAAAGATAACATATCTTTTTCCATTTCTTCTTATCGGATTTTCCTAAGTTATGGTCTTCTATCTTTCTTTTCCCCTTCTTTCTCGGAGCTGCACACGATATGTTGTTTGTGGCTCCCATTTGATTAATTTGGATTTTAAGCTTATCTTGTTCTTCCATTGTTTCTAGTAAGGCTTTTCGTAATTGACTATTTAGCAACTTTTCTATTTCCCACAACTTTTCCAGAGAAGAAAACTTGTTCCTCAGATCCTGCACCTCCGTTGATGCTTGTTTAGCTTCAACTTTAGTGTCCGAATCACTATCTGTCAGTTCTACCATTTTCGGATCTGGTACTACGTTTTCTACAATAACCACATCGTCCAAGTTGTTTTCATTGTGAGCCTCTATTTCAGCTATTGGCTTTGATATTAGCTCGGGTGTATGGATTTGATCCTTCTTCATGCTATAAGTATATAACAAGCCTTTTCCACCAGATATCTACACACATAAATTATCCTGATTAGCATATAGTATATACACACAGCAATTAATAATTTTATATAAGTTATCTTTTATTTTGTTTGATGATGAATTTATTCAATTTATCTCCTTTTAAACTCTATATGAGTTATTTATATTTTCAACATTTCCCTATGTTCTAAGGTTATAGCCTAAGGTCTATCCCACCTAAGGTTTCTAACCCTAAAGCTCTGATACCAACTTGTAAAGCCCCCAAATTCAAGTACTTAAAATCCAAACTCGGTGCTTCACGATACCATTTCTATGAGCGGAATAATACTAATAATAATAACAATAATATAGATACCAAACTTAATTTACATATTTATTAGAGTCTGAATCCCAAGTATATAACCTTTAAACCTTCATTACAATACATGATAGATAATATATATCATTGTCTTAATAGTACCAAACTATTACATAAAATACCACAAATCTTATTTTGTTTGTTTTCCTTTTCCTTTGTTTCTGCATGAGCCTTCTGGTTGTTCACACTTAGTTGAAAACATTTAAATTAAGCAAGGATGAGCATTTGAGTGCCCAGCAAGTAATAACAATTATAAATACTAGATGAAATGATTAAATATTTTCTTTGTACTACCCTTCTACAATAAATCAATAGCTGTGAAGTAATCTGAACCGATAATAATAACATAACAACTCTATCAAATTTTTGAAACTACATACTGACTATAAATAGGGTTAAGGTGATATACTATGAATATTGTTTTCAATTTTCGAATAGGTTTAGCAGAACTTCATCCGCAAACCTTCATAACTTACGGGCACGGGGGGTGATCATCCCGTTATGCCCTGTATTGATCAATACTACATGCAAGAACGATATTATCGTTCACTCTGTCCGCCTTGGGCGTATAAAAGTTTTCCCATGTTTGGGATGTTCATACTTAGTCGATAATCCGAATCAAAACAATTTTTTTGGATACAAAAAGGTTTTATCATATTCAACGATATTTCTAAATTTGTGTCTAGCTGATCAAATAGCTTAGACGACTTTTACTTAATGTATACATACTGGCAAATCAATAGGTATATATATATATATATATATATATATATATCAACATGTGATTAAAATACAATGATTATCCAAGTGGGGACACTTGTATAACCTAATTAGAAATTAACGAACAGAATAAATATCTGAATAATAATATATTACCATGTTGATATTCAATGATCAGTTATAATATATATAACAATAGGGTTATCAATTTTGGTACAATAATAATATAATTTTCAAACTTTCTTACTCATGTCCATTGCATAAAGAAAATGAAAGGTAGGATATTTGCATGGTCTGCTGCTTACAATACGTAACTTAGTTTTTATCTTTTGTATAACAATTTATCAGTAATAAGATCATTTTACTGATTAGAATAATATATCGTAACATATAATACTGCTTATTGCAGTCAGCACATAACCTAATTGTGGCGCCCCCAAAATAGGTATACATCACCCATCTTCAGTCGCCAAATACATGGCACAGAATACAAATACAAACTTAATTATACAACTGTCGTGTAAAATACAACAAAACATAAGCTGAGAGTTTTAACACGAATATTGTCTTTTAGACAATATCCACACTCAATGGAGTCCTCATTATAATTATTATCACACTATTTCATAGAATAGTGAGAACTACTAAATCCACTTATCCTGGACCATCACTCCATTCCCCGACTCGTCCCAGCTATATTCTCATTTCCTGAAGAGAACAATGAAAGAAAAGGGTGAGCTCAACTAGCCCAATAAGAAATATTATGACCAAGATAATGCAGAATAAATTATCCTTAGCCTTCAACAGTATAACAACTGATAAAATATAATAGACAATAAGTTTTAGATCAACAACTGCAGTGAAATAAGTAATCCATTTGAAGAGTCAAGTAGAACATAATGTCTACTATCTCCTCTAGATTAATAGTCCATCGTTAATATTTTATTCATGTAATACTCATCAATAGTTCTTTGTTATACCCAAGACAAAAAGAACTCTCATCACATGTCTTCACCTGAACAACCAAAGATTATAGTTAAATCAATAATTCATATTTATAATCATGTAAATCAACAGTTTCTCCTTGCCACAAAGGCTTAATAGAACGTTTACTCAATATCCTTACCCCAAAGGCTAAAGATATTCAAATATAATAACAATGATCATACCAATCAGTTGTCTACCTTTGCACTACGGGCCAAAGATATTCAACTATAAAACCAATGGTCATGATCATACCAATCAATTGTCTGGCAATGCACTACGGCCAAAGACATTTAACGTTAACTAATGGTCATGATCACGCTTAATCACATCATCGAATTATCCATGCACTACGGCCAAGGATATTCGTTAATATCACCAATGGTCATGATCATGTCATACACCGTCCCATCCTTGCACTACGGGCCAAAAGCTATCAATCAACAGTTCGTCTTTGCATGTAAGCCAAAGATATACAACTGTAAAAACAATAATCAACAGTCCATCTTTGCATGTAAGCCAAAGATATACAACTGTAAAACCAATAATCAACAGTTCATCTTTGCACGTAAGCTAAAGATGACTTTCATCACAATATAAGCATGAGGATGATGACAATGATATAAGCATTAATTGAAACAACCTGGGTCAAATCCCGAGTTCGGAATAAATCTCGGGTCAAATCCCAAGTCCGAATCGAATCAAATCCATCAAAATAAGGCCTTAAACTACTGGCCCAATAGTATCTTGTTGGGTCATCTTAGCCCACCACAGGCTCCCAAAAGGTCATGACTTGAAGGTACTATTGGTAGTAACTTATTTCCTTATATGCACACAAATTTTCCCACTATTTTTCGATGTGGGACTGGGGTGTTACAAACTCCCCCACTTAAATTTCTGACGTCCCCGTCAGAACCGATCACACACACGGCCCAAAGATCTTTGCCTCTCTAGCTATTGTGGGATAATACCGGCTGGCTTCGTGTCCCCACCTCCGGACATCCATCTCTCCATTATGGGATAATACCACCAGCCTTCGTGTCCCCACCTCCGGCAACTCGATCGGATTACCCGACCCAAGCTTTCGAGAGTTGGCTCTGATACCATATATATGAAACAACCCGGGTCAAATCCCGAGTCCAGAACAAATCTCGGGTCAAATCCCAAGTCCGAATCGAATCAAATCCATCAAAATAAGGCCTCAAACTACTATCCCAATAGTATCTTCTTGGGTCATCTTAGCCCACCACAGGCTCCCAAAAGGTCATGACTTGAAGGTACTATTGGTAGTAACTTATTTCCTTATATGCACACAAATTTTCCCTCTATCTTTTGATGTGGGACTGGGGTGTTACATTAATCAAACGAAATAAAGGATAAATATTAAAGACTTTAAATTTATCCAGAGTTTAAAAATATCCAAATTATCAACATGATACTTCTTTGTGGGGTAAAATTCAAGAATAATATTCATGTATCAAAAATAATTTGGATAGAAAATAAATAAATTTTTCGGGTGAATAGTACCCCATGAATAGTACCCTGTGAATAGTACTTCGGGAATAGTACCTCTTGTATAGTACCCCGGCATGAAAAGTGCCCCAAATACCCGAGTGAATATTATTTAAGTGAATAGTAATCGGGTAAATAGTAACCCGTGAATAATAACTCGTGAATAGTATTCCAGCATGAAAAGATCAATAATTATCAAGAATGCTCAGAATAATATTTTCATAAAAAGATACTGGATGAAGCGCAAATATCAAGGATATTCTACTAATTTCATGGAATATAGAAGCAATACTTCAACAAAATGAGTGTAGAACTAGGGATATGAAACGAAATAATATTACTTACATACTACAGAGTATGGAAGAAAATATTATTTCATACGAATATTGAACAAAAATAATATCCCTTACGAATACGAAAGAAATAATACCCCTTACCTCAGAAGAAGACTGGATACTGGAATAGTGAAGTAGCAAACTCCGTTTCTTCTTTCTCTCTATAGCTTCAATTCTCTCTCTATAGCTTCTCTCTCTATAATTGCTCTTGTGAGACTTAGTGAATTGGTGAAAATGAAAGAAGAATGAGCTTTTATTTATAGGAAAATATAGTTTCGATAATTTCACGTTTTGGGGCTCGAAATATTACAGTATAATACCTTCATCTTTTCCTTCATTTTTAATTTAGTCCTGCAAGTATTATCAAACTTGCACCACCTCCCCTAATAGTACATCATGTGAATCAATAGTACAATCATGTGCATCAATAGTACAATCATGTGAAAAAAATAATTATAGTATAGTACCTTCATCTATTCCTTCATTTTTAATTTAGTCATGCAAGTATTATCAATCTTGCACCACCACCCCTAATAGTACATCTTGTGAATCAATAGTTCCATGTGAGCAAATAGTTATATGCATGTGAACTAATAGCAATTAATTGCTCATTTATCCTATTAATTACCCGATTGGTCAATATAACCTCCAGACATCCATTATTATCGAAATAGATGTCGATTTCCACTAACAATAATAATCCAAACACAATGGAACTATCAATTTCATCTTTAATCAACACGAACTTATTCATCATTAATATTATAACTCACAATATTTAACAACCAGGTCGTTCCCAGGAAAGAGGGGCTTTCCGATAAGGATTTCTCCCTATTAGCGAGCAATTAAATAACCTAACCCCTTTCCTCGACAGAACTTTCTAGACATCGTCAATAATACAAATAATAATATAAACAACTTGTCATCTCAATTATTGATTTAATAATAAAAAATATTATGCAGATGATACTGTGACAATAATTGAATCAATAATATGATAGATATGATGCAGCAATTACTGTAGCAATAATTGAGTATAACTGAGTGACTTCTTAGGTAAGCATCAATAATCAATACCGTGTGCTACTATGTAACCACGCGTATTACTGTACTTTTACTATCGGGTAGTTCAACAGTTTAACGGTAAAACTTTCGCCGTTATTTTTATAAAAAGATAATTCTGTCATTTTCTAACTACGACAATACTTCCGTTGTGGAGTCCACCAATGATTATGCCGTCGTACGAATATTCCCTGTTAAAACGAATATTCCCCGACACAACGAATATTTTATATCAACTTGCTTTCTTTGCAAAATTTTCAAATATCACCCTTAACTTTAAACTTTTATCAATTTAACCATTTACTAAATAGAATAATAATTATAGGAAAATTGAATACTTTCATTTCATAAAATTCGGGATCTCACACTAATCACATTGTCACACATATTAAACAGTCATTGAATCACAAATAAATATTAATACAGTCAAAATATCTAAATCCAGATCAATTTCTGAAACATGTCGGTGTACCGACAGCTTTATCGGGTAATTATCGAGTGTAAGACTCTATTTTGAAGTTCAATATCTGTAAGTATCAGTCATATTATTTTTAAATGACTTATAATAATTTCTAAACATTTATTATAATTTATCATGAATTTTCAAACACCGAAATCATTATTAAATGATTTAAATAATAAATAATTATATTATCATTAACATTTAATTAATATTAAACTATTAATGAACCCATTGATATTTTTAAAGTATTAATATTACCCTTAAATAATTTTTAAAACATTTAAAATCATTTTTAAATAATTACCCTTAATATTAAAATATTAATGTATAATTACTCAAAATATTAAAAGTCGTTAAGTATAACTTAAAATATTTGTAATTCATTTATATCCTTTTAAATAATTTTAAATTAATAAAACCATTTTTAAACTATTTATTTAATATAATTATTAAATAAATTTAATATCATTAATATTAAATTAATATCATTAATATTAAATTAGTGATGAAATTATTTTTAAAGATAAAAAGTTATATTTTATAACTTAAAATATCTTTAAACACTTTATTTTCATTTAAAATGATTTTATAATATTAATATCATTTTAAAAATAATTTATTTAATATAATTATTAAATAACCTTAATATCATTAATAATAATTAATTAATGAAATTTACCTTTAAATATTGAAAGTTATATTTTATAACTTAAAATATTTTTAAATACCTTATTATTATTTAAAATGATTTTTAATGTAATAAAATCATTTTTAATTAATTTATTTAATACATTTATTAAATAACTTAATTATCATTAATATTAATTTATTAATGAAATTTATCACAAAATATTAAAAGTCATTAAAAATAACTTAAAATATTTTCTTATATCATAATATAATTTTAAATGATTTTTCAAATATTAAAATTATTTTTAAATAATTTATTTAATATAGTAATTAAATAAATTAAATACCTCTAATATTTCAAAAATATTAAATATTTATGAAATATATTAAAAATTATTAAAAACTAATTTTCAAAATTTAAAATAATTTTTTGTAATTTTAATAATTAAAAACTAATTTTCTATAATTATTTAATAAAAATATAATATTCAGAAATTAAGTGTCGCTAAAGACTGCCTATAGCGACAAAACCGTCGCTATAGGTATTCTTCATGTTCTTCATCAAACCCAGAACATTCATGTCAGTTACCGAGTGGGTCAGTTTGACCAAGCATAGATCTTGGATCTTAAAGTTTCTAGGCATGTTGTTAGTCAGATCATGTAGTGCTAATGTAAGATTACATGATCCAACAACAAATAGGGTCAAAACATGTACCAAAAGCAAGATCTAGGCTCAAGAACAAGCTGTCAGAGCTGTTCTTCATTTTTGGGTTTGCCCAGAAATGAAGAACAGTTCGACTGTTCATATTTGGGCTTCCACAACTTGAAATCTTGGTGATGTTTATGTGATTTAAGACTTCCAGGTTGTAGCCAGAATGCAAGAGAGTAGATCTATCACATAAAACCCATCTAACAACTTTAAGAAACAAGATCTGTGTCGGTCAACCATGCATTGTCAGAAATCATGTTCTTGATTTTCTGAAAATTCCAGAAAACCAAATTCGTGATCATCAGAGCTAGTTTGACCTTCCATAGTGTTCAATATATTGATGATTTCAGGGATCTAAAAGTCTTAATCTGAAGTCCATATACCATTCTACAATATTGTTACAACAACAAAAACAAAACAACTAACAACAGAAAGATCTGGGCCCATGAACTTGATGTCAGAGCTTTCTGGGCAAGTTCATGGCTGCCTAGATTTCAACCAGTCAACGTGGTTTGTCCACGAATAACTTTCAATCTAGACCCAATCTAAGCCTGATTCTTGATCCAGATTAAAGAGCACATAACAGACTACATATCTAAAACATAAAATAACCAAAAACATAAACCGAGAAGGATCTACAGCCTCTGACATTCATTGTCAGAACACAAAACAAAATTTTACCAGATTTTATAAAATTTCAAATCCGAGCCTGTAAATGTTATGGATCTAACATCTAGCAACCTAGATCATCATTATACACTATATATAACATGTTTAACACAAAAAAAATTAACATCTAACAACAGATCAAAGGTTAGATTTCTAGTTAGGGATTATACCTCACTTTGAAATTTTTTGATTATAGCTTTTGATTTGGTTAAAGGTGATCGTGGGGCTTGGTTTGTGACAGATATTAGGAAAGGATTTCGTGGGTTTTGAGTTGAGAGAGTCTAGTTGGGTGTTGGAGAACAAAATGGCTAACAAATTCAATTCTCTCTCTCCCAATCTATTTAATTATAACACTTCTGTGCAATGCATTTGGCTGCTGAAATGGCTGATGGCTGGAGTTATTGAGCATGTGGAGTTGTTAGATTTGGTGAACAACTCACCTAAGGTCAAAACCTATTAAAAAATATAAAAAGGGCATTATGCATGGTCATTATGCTTGTAATATTAATGGCCAAATTGTAATCTTGACAAACCCTTAGGGTTTAACCCTTAGGGTTTAACCCTAAGGTTTTACATATAGGATTTGTAGGATTTCTAATTAGGGTTTGTACAAAAAAATAAATTTTAGTTTCTAAAATTTGTAATTAGGGTTTCCTTAATTAGATTAGGTTTCTAATTACATTATACATGAACATTAGAGCATTATTTACTAATTATAATTAACCTTTCTAATTTAGCAATCAGGGTTTACAATTAGAAATTAGGTGTTATAATTACTAATTAGGGTTACCAAATATAGAAATTAGGATTTCTAATTTCATGATTAGGGTTTCTAACAATAATTAGGTTTTTCCTAAATAATTAAACTTACACATTAGGTTAAACAATTTATTAATTATCGTTAAGCGTGCTAAACAAGCAGTTAGGGTTTACATTTAACAATTAGGGTTTATAATTTCGAAGTTAGGGTTCCTAATTTAGAAGTTAGGGTTTACTAACTTGGATAAAAATTTTAACACTTATTATAATCATATTAACACAATTTTTACTGATCTTAAACTCTGGTTTGAGTTCAAATAACATTACTACTAGGTTTTCCACTGATATACCATAATTGGCCGATCATTACCAATACGTATATACAGTACATATTTATAGCACTGAAAAATCAAAATATAATTAATATTATATTATTATTCTCATTCCTTGATAAAAATCCAAAATTAGGGTTTGGATTCCATATCTGATTTATCTTTCATATTTAACATTATTAATTAAGTTAAAATAATTAACTTAATTAATCTAGCATAAATTCATATAATAAAATAGATTAATTATTATAATAATTCTAATAATCATTTCCTATATTATTTAAATAATATATAATCATATTTTCATGGAAAATAATTAATAAAAACATTTCTACTATAAAATTAATTATTATAAGAATATGCTTTATAATAATCAATAATTCTAAAATAAAATTATATGTAATTATTCATGTAATAAATATATTTTTATTTATCACATAAATACTTACGCTTTATCTTGTACAAATCCTCATCTTTAAAATAAAATAAAAATTTATACGCAAATTTTTTGATTTAATTATATCGAAAATATCGGGTTGTTACTGTTCTCGTATCCATCACTGGAGAACAATATCCCATGGCCACTAAGCTACAGTTTGGCAACATCAACAACACAACCGAGTATGAAGGCTACATAATGGGATTAAAATTTGTCCAAGCAATGGTCAACAAACATTTAGCAATATTTGGAGATTCCGAGTTGGTCATCAAGCAAACCACCAGGGAATATCACACCAAAGAATTACACTTGCTACCCAATAATCGGCATGTTACCTAGATGGCTATGGAGTTTGAAGATATAACGTTTATACACATTTCTCGGAATCCAAATGATTTCGCATATGTACTAGAAACACTGGCTGCCTTAATCCACATATCTGCAAGTAAGGGAAGCCTTGTCATCAAGTTCACAACCCATATGGCACCAGTTTATGGGAATTACATCGGAGAAGTATCAAATGAACTACCCCCCCCCCCCCATCAAACAGCCTTTGTACCAAGATATCACAGAATATCTGCGTGATGGGTCTACACCCACTAGGGCAAACCAACTTGAAAGAAAGCGGATCCAAAAAATAGCCATGAAGTTCTATTTAAGTGGAGACGCTCTCTACAAAAGAGATTCAAGAATGGGCCTCTTAAGATGCTTAGACAAAGATCAAGCCCAGAGGCTTTTGGATGAAATGCACGGTAGAGTGTGTGGGTCACACATGAGCAGTCCATTACTTTCCAAAAAGATATTAAGAACATGTCATTACTGGCTCTCTCTCAAAGAAAATTGCGATGACCACGTCAAGAAATGTTATTAATTCCAAATCCATGGAAATGTCATTCACACTCCTCCAAGTAAATTACACTGCATGAGCTCACCATGACCCTTTTCCATGTGGGGGATGGACGTGATCGGGCCAATCGAGCCCAAAGCCAGCAACAGTCATAGGTTCATCTTTACTATGATCGACTACTTTACCAAGTGGGTGGAAGCTTCCTCCTTTCCCAAAGTCACCAAGGAGGTTATCATCAGTTTCATCAAAAATAATGTGATCTGTCGATACGGCCAACTGAAGGTGATCGTATCAGATAATGCCAAGAATATGAACAATCAGATGATGAGGGAATTATACAGCAAATTCAACATAAGGCATCTCAATTCCGTCATCTACCACCCCAAGATGAACGGTGTTGTTGAAGCAGCCAACAAGAATATCAAGAAGATCATGCAAAAGATGACTATCAATCACAAAGGATGGCCTGACTTATTAACTCTGACTTTGCTAGCATACAGAACATCAATGCGCACTTCTACTGGAGATACCCCTAATCATTGGTCTATGGCATGGAAGAAGTGTTTTCCATAGAAGTAGAAATTAATGGCATCATTAAGAGTGTTGATAGATGCTCATATGGAAGAAGATTCGTGGTTACAAGACCAATACAATCAATTATCTCTAATAGACGAAAAGGGTTGCCGCCATCTTCCATGGTTAGTTATATCAACAAAAGATAGATTGGTCCTACAACAAGAAGTTCCGACTTCGGTAATTCAAAAAACATGACTTGGTATTGAAAAAGGGTCATTTCAAACCTAGAAGCAGCCAAAGGAAAATTCACCCCAAATTGGGAAGACCCTTTCATTGTCCAGGAAGCATTGTCAAGAGAAGCCCTTAGATTACAAGAGATGGACGACAAAACATTTCCCCAACTAATCAATTCAGACTCTGTGAAAAAGTACTATGTCTAAACCCTCTACAACAACCATCCTTATCCTAAAAAAATCAGGTTTTGACAGTTTAGCCTGAACTACAAAAGACTTGATCTCCCTCCATACGTGGGAGTATATAGGCAGTCATCCATGGTGCAGTCTAACCATCAAAAGAAACAGCTAAACACCCTATATATGTATCAAACCATACACCAGTCTCAAGACACCAAATCCTATAAGAAAATCCCAAAGAATTAAAGACCTTGCTGAGAAAACCCTGCGACATCTCAATGTCATTTCCTTGGACCCGGCTCAACCTCCAGAAGGAAAGAGACCATGATGCATCAAGACAGCAAGTCACGGAGATTAAATGGCGACCATCAAACAAGGTCAAAACATATCCAAAAGGGAAGTAAAATATATTTTCTTTTTATATGTTACTGTTTGATATATATAATGTATCCAATATATAACAAAAGGGACTAATCTAGTCTATACAGGAAATAAAAGCTAAGTTATAAACCCGAAGTCAATCGAGCCAACAACTCCAAGAGAAAAGTCATCTCTACACACTGAGGGGTCGCTTTAAGCTCCTGCGCTATCGTATCAATATGGGTCAAAAGCTCCATCGCAACATGGAAGCAATTGTCGTGGTGATCCACAAACTCTCAACCTTGATCCACAATCTCATCAAGGAAGGACTTCAGAGCAGCACCATCAGCAACATCGACATCTCTGGCATGTCAGGCCGCATCCCTCTCAAGATAAATAGCATCCTTGTTAGATAAGGCTGCCAACATCAATGTGCGAGCCTGGTCCCTCTCAAAGGTTAGAAGTTGTACCTGATACTCCAAAGCCTCTCTAAAAGAAGTGGAAGCAGAGCTAGGGGTCGAGCTGACCAAAGTTTTTGTCAAATCAGCGAACATCTCATCCTCCGTAGGGGAAACTGGATCCTCCATAGGCTCCCCATCATCTAAGGCCACTCAAATCCATACCATCAATAACAGCTGCCATGATTGCCTCAATCCAGGCCATGTACTCAGCTGAACAACCAGGGTGACAGTCGTGAAACTCCGCTGTCTCCCGATAAATCCAGAACTCATATACCCTCATCAGATTATTCTCAGATAAAGATAAAATTGATGATCGATGATCTGAAGCCCCATAAAAAGACTGAAAGTCCTGGTACTGATTGAACTGTCCCATGATAGCCAATGAGTGATAAGTAGTCACACCTCATAAGCCAGCTAGCGGAAGAAAATCCATACCAGCGGTATATGTGATGAAAGCTCAAAGGGGAGCAGTAGCCAAAATAAACCAAAATGGAGAACAACTCCTCAATATCAGACAGAAAAACAAACCAGGATGCTGAATCCACACAGATGGACGGTTGGAAAGAAAAAGACATCGTTATGTCGCACCTAAAGCAAAAACCATGGCGGCGAGCTGTACCGATGTGATCACGTGCCCATATGTTTTCTCACCTAAAACAACTGACCGCCTCAAACCGGTCATGGTCATGAACTGGCGTCGCATCTCACCAGTCGCTAATCTGGCGCAAGGCCCATCCAAGGTTAAACCAGTAATGCGTTGATACTCCTCAGGAGTAGGAGTCAACTCATCTGATCCGAAGCAGAAGACATGCTTCTCTGGAACCCAATATGCAAGCATACCCTCAACAAAACCCTCGAAAACCTGAAAGGTCAAGAAAGACATCGAATGTCCCATCACACGGCCTACTAAAACTCAATCTGAATCTGGTAAGCTATCATGCCAGGACCTCAAACAAGACGCAATCTGTGTAGGTGGACTGTGGTCAATACGGGCCACAGAAGATGAAGACATCTATAAAACAGTATCACAAGACAACATAAGGGTCAAGCTCATAATTTATAAATGCAAATATATGACATATAATGCATGCATCATGATGAATGACAAGATAATATGTGCAATAAATAAAAAGCATTATTTATACATCTTTGCGAAATACATACAACTATAACATCTTTATTCTACAAATGAAAATAAAAAGTACAAGGAAAGGGGGCACAACCACATAACAACTAACAAAAGCCTACACAAAGAAATCTCAGATAGATATATGCCCAAGCCGATCCACCTGCTCCAACTTCTCCTGAGTCACTGTGTCTCCACTAGTAGGCATATCCAGACGATACAAAGGAGGGTCTCCTCCAGCAAAACCACCTATATCTAGGTCAACTAAAGGACCAGTATCAAACCCAGAGGGAGCAAAAGTAGCGGCCTCAGCAGGATCTCTACCCAGATAGCGTATGAAAAGGGACATCTGTTCCACTTGTTGTGTCAAGCTCACTATTTGTGTCAAATGAGTTGGCTCTCTGACACATGACATCCAATCCGTCATCATTACGAACCCTGATACCATGTCTCCCAAGAACTGGGTAGCTCGGGTCTAAGCCCCAATGATGAGGGGAGTCCACAACAAATAAAAATTAGCTTGAGTACAAGGGTTAGTCGACAACGTGAACCCATCCAGACCCATCAGTGGAATGTCTTCTACCGGCCGGGATATAGGCCAAAACTGTTGAGAAGGAAGAAGTTAGGGGATATGAATCTCCCCTGTAACACACCTGATGGCCCACTCTCTTAAATAGAGCTCCCAACCGCCCTCAGCCAGAAAGGGAATCCGACGGGTAGACAAGGCATACTTAGGCCCTGTCAGGAATCCCTCCTCAAAACCCCTGATAGATGATTTAGGGTGTAAGGAACCCATGTCACATCATCAGCAGTCAACAACTCCAACTAAAGGCAACAGTGAGTAAAACCCTTCATCACTGGGACCTCTGTTAAGGTAGATTGATGCCACCGATGTCCCCGTGAATAAGTCTCTAGCCTAAAGCAGTAACGGGATATAAGTTAGGGAGCCTCTCATAAGCCCAGAATTGAAAATAAAAAAATAAACTACATCAGTCATGAAATTGACAACCCAAATGTGGGGAATCAAAAGACAACTAAAGTTACTCATCAGCAGAAATGGGTATAAACCCAACCAAGCATCAGTAATGCCCACAGAGCGCATCCGAATCCTACAAAGTAAATATGCAATGGTAAAGGATCCCCCGGTCAAAATCCCATATGCGATCTACCTCATGAATAGTGCCAACCAAGGCGAAAGAGATAGTCGAGGAATTATCTATAATTAAACAACCCCGAATGACAGTCAGAAACAAGAGACGTAAGATGCGATCATGCTCTATCAGATCATCAGGAAGTGGCTCTTATAAAGCCCCGTTGGAAGCATCAATACTCAAAGGACCCGAATGAACGTTCTGACAATTAAGGGATGAAGGAGGAACTCCAAGAAGTGAACGAACAGCAGGGAAAAAGTCAACCACCTAAGGCACCCTCTCTTCGGTAAACTCCAAACCCGTGATGTATCGCCAATCCATCGGCGTCATTGATAAGTGGATTTTATATACACGAATCGATATTCATTTCAAGTTTAAATTCGTAGTTATTTTCATGATTTGTGTTCGTTTTTACTCGTTTCATGATATTTTATGTGTAGGGTGGTCATGGATGCAATTGGTGAGGAAATGTGGTCTTTTTGGAGCAAAAGTGGAAAAAAGTTGGAACTTAGAAATTTTGAAGTCAGTGGCCATGCCACGGGAAGTGAACCTATTTATCTTGTACCCCCGTAGGGCGGGTCCCGTTTCCTGAACTTTCCTATTTGGTTTTGACTTCTGTTGGGGCTCGGTTTGTTGGGCTTGGCTGGTGCGTTTGGTCTCTAATAAAAGAAGAATTCATCCAGAAGAGAGGAGAGCTTGCTTTTACGTAGAATAACAACAATCGTATAACACAAAGGCAAGAATTCAAGAGCGATTTGAAGGATTGAAGAACAAACGTTGGAGGAGTAATTTTCGGAGATTATCACGACGGTTGCAAATCGAGGCTACGTGAAGGGGTTTTCCATAATTCCTCTTTTCTTTCATCTATTTGTAATTGGGATGATGTTTTCAACAAATTATTCAGTTTTTAATTCATTCGTTATGAACTAATTTACTTATTAGACTTGTGATGGATCTTTGGGCGTAACGATGATTCTATAACTTTGATTTTCAATTCAATAAGATATTTTCAGTTTATCTATGTTAATTTGTGCGTGAATTTATGAATTGCACGATCAATGATTCTTTGTGGATTTGAAAGGAATCGAGAGAGAAATTGAATCTAGACCTAGTTAATATAGCATGTGTCATGAATTTTGTCGATAGCAGATTTGTGATTATTGTTAAGGTAGAGATACGCTTGACATCGCATGTAATCGTATAGAGAGCTTAAACTTCAACCTTTTTTATTGCAGTTCACATAGAGATATAGTGAGTTGGTTAATTTAGGTGTTTAATGGATTTCTATCTTTATTGTGGATTGATGTTAATATAGTATTAGTGCATCGAGAGGTGGCTCTTACTACGTTCGTGTTCTTGATTAATAAACTGGGATATTGAATTGAGTTGGAATAAAGGATTGAAAATCAGAGTGAAGCTCAGGGTGAAATCATAAGTCTAATTCTCCATTAATTGTTTGAAATTCCGGATTTCGTTATTGGTGATTGTTTTGTGAGAGTTTAATTATTTATTAATTTAGTCTCGTTTATTTATTTTAAAAACCATCGAATTGATTAGTTTAATAAAATTAGGGTTAATACAAAATTAATAATTGTGAAGTTAAGATTCTTGATATTTTGTCCTCGTGGGAACGATACTTTATTCACTACTATATTACTTGTTGACCACGTGCACTTGCGTGTTTTTAAGCGTAGTGATTTTACCCAACAAGTTTTTGGCGCCGTTGCCGGGGACAATTTAGCCGAGATTTTAATATTTGTGTTTACAATATCAGTTTAATTAGTCCAGTTTTACTTAAACATTTTTATTTTTGTTTTCTCTATTTCAGGTTTTCGACATTGGTTTATGCAAACACGATCTAAACATCCAGACTTGCTTCCTTTTGAGGACGACATTGACAGACGATTTCAAAAGTTGAGTAAGTGGATTGAGGAAATGAGGAACGAATTCAAAAATTCTGATACGGAAGGAACGATGGCTCCTGAAGACCAGAAAGCGTTGAGGGATTTTGCCACACCGAGGGTGACTGATCTGCAGTCGAGCATTACTAGGCCTGCAATTGCTGCGAACACTTTTGAAATAAAGCCTGGGACTATTCAGATGATGCAGAACTCATCTCAGTTTGGGGGAATGGCAAACGACGATTCGAATGAGTATTTGATCAGTTTTCTAGAAATGTGTGACACGTTCAAGTACAATGGGGTGTCGGATGAGGCAGTGAGACTTCGCTTGTTCCCATTCACTTTACGGGACAAGGCGAAGAGTTGGTTACATTCTCTACCGCCGAGTTCGATCACTACATGGGAGGATTTGGCTCAAAAATTTCTTGCCAAATTTTTCCCACCGGCAAAGACTGTGAAAATGAGGAATGATATCACAATGTTTGAGCAGCAGAATGGAGAGTCACTATATGAGTCATGGGAGAGATACAAGGAATTACTCAGAAAATGCCCAAATCATGGATTGCCCAAGTGGTTACAAATGAACACCTTCTATAATCTGCCTACATGGAAATGTCGAACTAGCATTGATGCGGCATCGGGCGGTGCATTCATGGCTAAGAGTTACGAGGAAGCCTACAATTTGATAGAAACAATGTTGGAAAATAACTACCAGTGGCCCACAGCAAGAATGACACAGGCAAAGGCGGCTGGGATCTTGGAATTAGATGGAGTAACAGCTATACAAGCAACTCTTTCTGCACTATCCATGAAGTTTGATAGGATGAATGAGAGGGTGAATACGATAGCAGGGGCTCAAGCCCAACAAGTTCAGCAGGTGATGGTAGTATGTGAATTATGTGTGGGTGATCATCCGACAGAGCAGTGTGCAATAAATCCAGCATCCGTTCAGTTCATAGGCAACTACAACAGAATTCCACAAAATACCTACCAAAACACCTACAACCAGGGGAATAGGAACCACCCAAACCTCTCATGGAGCAATAATCAGCAAACTCAAGCTCCACGACCATCATATCCCCCTGGTTTTCATAGTCATCCACAACAGATTCAACAGCGGGACAGGAAATCCGATGGGGAGGAATCATGGGCAAGGTACATGACTAGCAACGATTTGGCTATGAAGAATCAAGCTATTGCTATCAAAAATATAGAGAATCTGATAGGTCAAATTGCATTGGCATTGAATAATAGACCACAAGGAACATTACCTAGGGACACCAAAAGAAATTCGAAGGGTAATCATGAGCAATGTCAAGCAGTTATGTTGAGAAGTGGAAAACACCTCGGTGGGAATAGTGCAAAAAATTCAGCAACACCGGAAGAAAAAGTTGATGACAGTAACGCAGTGGAGGGTAACAAAAATGAGGAATTAAAGTCAAACAGCGAGCCGATTGTTTATCCTCCATCGCCGTTTCAGCAGAGAGTCCAAAAACAGAAATCAGATAAGCAGTTCACAAAGTTTTTGGATGTGTTCAAGAAACTCCAGATTAACATCCCATTCGCAGAGGCCCTAGAACAAATGCCGAGTTATGCAAAGTTTATGAAGGGGATCCTGTCGAGGAAGAAGAAATGGGAAGACTTCAAAACAAGGCACTAACGAGAGGTGTAGTGCGATTATTACGAAAAAGCTTCCACCAAAACTCAAAGACCCGGGGAGCTTTACTATCCCATGCACGATCGGGAAGTTATCGTTTAACAAGTGCTTATGTGATTTGGGGGCGAGTATAAACCTGATGCCATTATTAGTATATTTAGAATTGGGTTTGCCTGCGCCAAAGCCTACGAATATTTCATTGCAGTTGGCGGATAGGTCAGTCACATATCCGAGAGGCATTGTAGAGGACATTTTGGTAAAAGTGGATAAGTTTATATTCCCTGCGGACTTTATCATACTGGATTTCGATGAAGATAAGAACATCCCGATCATCCTAGGGAGACCTTTCTTGGCCACGGGAAGGACACTCATAGACGTGCAAAAATGAGAACTTACAATGAGGGTACAAGATCAAGAAGTAAAATTCAATGTGTTCAAGGCCATGAAATATCCCACGGACGAGGAAGAGTGTAATCGAATGGATCTAATGGAGCAAATTACCAGCGAAGATATGAGCAAGAGTTTGATCAAAGATTAGTTGGAAACAACTTTACTAGGGGATGAGGAAAAAGACGACCCGAAATTTGTGGACTTATTACAGATGCTAGACTCGTTGCCACGAGTTAGCCGATTCAGAGCACCGGTTGAACCTCTGCACACCGAGGAGACAGTTGTAGAAAAATTAAAACCATCATTGGAGGAGCCACCGGCATTGGAACTTAAGCCACTCCCTAAACATCTCAGGTATGCGTATTTAGGCAATTTAAATTCTTTACCTGTAATTATTTCTGCTGCACTTAACGAATTGCAGGAAGAAAAGTTGCTGAGAGTGCTTAGGGATCACAAATCAGCAATTGGATGGACGATTGCGGATATAAAAGGCATTAGCCCATCATTTTGCATGCACAAGATTCTGATGGAGGATGATGCAAGTCCATCGGTGGAGCATCAACGTCGATTTAACCCAATCATGAAGGAAGTGGTCAAGAAGGAAATTCTGAAATTATTGGATGTCGGTGTCATATACCCAATTTCGACGAAGAAATGGGTAAAATCCGATTCATTGTGTGCCTAAGAAAGGGGAATGACGGTAATTCGAGAATGAGGACAACGAGTTAATTCCAACAAGGACGATGAATGAGTTGGAGGGTGTGCATTGATTATAGGAGATTGAATAAGGCAACCCGGAAGGATCATTTCCCGCTACCTTTTATCGATCAAATGTTAGACAGGTTAGCGGGACATGAGTTTTACTGCTTATTGGATGGATATTCGGGATATAATTAGATTGCTATCGCTCCTGAGGATCAAGAAAAGACAACATTCACTTGCCCTTACGGCACCTTTGCATTCAGGAGGATGTCATTCGGACTGTGAAATGCACCTGCAACTTTCCAGAGGTGTATGATGGCTATTTTTTCGGATATGGTGGAGAAGAACATTGAAGTTTTCATGGACGATTTCTCGGTCTATGGGGACAATTTTGACACTTGCTTAGAGAATCTGGTCATGGTATTGCAGCGGTGTAAGGATACAAACCTCATACTGAATTGGGAAAAATGCCACTTCATGGTTGAAGAGGGCATAATTTTGGGACATAAGGTGTCGGCTCAAGGATTAGAGGTGGACAAGGCAAAGTTGGACACGATCGAGAAACTACCTCCACCGAGCTCAGTTAAGGGTATTCGCAGTTTTCTGGGGCATGCTGGGTTCTACCGGAGGTTCATAAAAGACTTCTCTAAGATTACAAAACCTCTATGCAGTCTTTTAGAGAAGGATGCGACTTTTAGCTTTACTGCGGAATGCAAGTCCGCGTTTGAATTGTTGAAGAAGAAATTAACTACAGCCCCCGTGATAGTCGCACCGAACTGGAAAATGCCATTCGAACTTATGTGTGATGCAAGCGACTATGCGGTTGGGGCTGTTTTGGGCAAAAGACGAGACAAGGTGTTTCATGCCATATACTATGCAAGCAAAACACTTTCAGAGACTCAAATGAACTACACTACTACGGAGAAGGAATTGCTTGCAGTGGTATACGCATTTGACAAATTTCGGGCATATTTAATCGGGACTAAGGTAGTAGTCTACACGGACTATTCAGCGATTCGGTACTTAATAGCGAAAAAAGATGCTAAGCCACGCCTTATCTGATGATTCTCCTACTTCAAGAATTTGATTTAGAAATTAAAGATAGGAAGGGGACGGAGAATCAAGTTGCCGATCATTTATCAAGACTGGAAAATCCGGAGAAAAAGGATGAAGATAGATGCGTGATCAATGAGACATTCCCGGATGAGCAGTTATTTGGGTTGAATGCAGAATTTCCGTGGTATGCAGACTTAGCGAATTATGTGGTAAGCAAGATTCTTCCCCGGGATCTTACACGACAACAGAAAAAGAAGTTTCTTCACGACGTCAAGTGGTACATGTGGGATGAGACTTATCTGTTTAAACAATGTGCCGATAAGATGATTCGACGATGTATCCCATACAGTGAAGTCCACAACATATTACAAGAATGCCATTCATCGGCATACGGTGGACATTACGGAAGTGAGCGCACCGCGGCGAAAGTTCTTCAATCTGGGTTTTATTGGCCTACAGTGTTCAAAGACGCCCACCAATTTGTGAAAACATGTAATAGATGCCAAAGGGTGGGAAACATATCGAAACGGAATGAGATGCCCCTACAAACAATTCTTGAAGTGGAAATCTTTGATGTATGGGGCATCGATTTCATGGGACCATTCCCGTCATCTCTGAGTAATCAGTATATTCTACTCGCGGTGGATTACGTATCGAAATGGGTTGAAGCTGCAGCATTACCATCTAATGATGCCAAGGTGGTCCTCAAGTTTCTATAGAAAAATATTTTCACGAGGTTCGGCACGCAAAAAGGAATAATTAGTGATGAAGCCAATCACTTCTGCAATAAGTCGTTTACAGCTCTTTTGGCTAAGTATGGGGTAAATCACAAGGTGGCTACAGCGTATCACCCTCAAACTAATGGGCAAGCCGAGGTATCGAACAGAGAAGTTAAGAGGATATTGGAGAAAGTCATAAATCCGAGTCGGAAAGATTGGTCACTTCGATTGGACGACGCATTATGGGCGTCTTGACCGCATACAAAACGCCTGATCGGGATGTCACCTTATCAACTTTTTTATCCGGAAAGGCATGTCACTTACCGGTGGAGCTACAACCAAGGCTTATTGGGCAATCTGAAAACCGAATTTTGATCAAGCCACGGTAGGAGAAAAGAGGCTACTCCAACTAAATGAGCTTGACGAATTCCGCCTCCAAGCCTACGAGAATGCCAAGCTATACAAAGAAAAAGTTAAAAGGTGGCACGACCAGAAAATTGTGCAACGAACATTCGAGCCGGGTCAAGCAGTCCTCTTGTTCAATTCACGGCTACGTTTGTTCCCCGGAAAGCTTAAGTCGAGATGGTCGGGACCATTTACTATAAAACGAGTATTTCCTCATGGTACCGTTGAACTCTACAGTCGTAATCCGCTAGAAACGTTCAAAGTCAATGGTCAACGGATAAAGCATTATTGGGGTGGCGAGTCAAATTGGGACACCGACAACATCAACCTCGCCGATACACAGTAAAACAGGGAGTAGTAAGGCTGAACGACTTAAAATCAAGCGCTAATTGGGAGGCAACCCAACCTTTCTTTATTTTTATTTTTCATAGTTCATGTTCAATTTGTTAGGATAGTTTATGAAGCAGTAGTTAGGACTTGTCAATTATTAAGTTTTGCTAAAAATCTCTGAAAAGTACTAAAAATCTCATTGAAACTACAAGTTGTCATTAATCTAACGTATTGCATGTTTTTGGTTTTAGGAGAGGTCCAACGTGAGTCGGAGCAACAACAACTACAAAATGGAAAAAAAATCGAAAAATTTGCATCTCCAAAATTTTTGACCAAAAAGTTTAGCAGTGGGCTAGCTTTCAAGGCAATGAGCCTTTTTTGCCTAACACCCCCACGGGGGTGGGGGTCCTAAATCTAAATCTAAGAACAAGTCAAATTTAATCACGCACGTCCCTTCCTCATTTCCCCACACACACGCCTATTACCATTTCAGTTTTCTTTCTCCTATACACAACCCACGATCGACATCTACTATCAACCCACTTCACCCTTCACAATTCCACTAACCCACACAATCCACCCCACGAATTCCCTAAATCCCACCTTCAAGATTGGGCCACTTCCTCTACCCTACATCACCTCTATATAAACCCTAACCCATACCTCAAATCTTCATCACCACAAATTTTGAATTCCTCACGAAATTGGGGAACATATAGCATAATTGAAAGTAAGTTGCATTCCCTTTGCGTTTTCATCTTCTCTCCACTGACAATCCATAAAAACAACCTAAGTTTGGGGCAAGAACGGGTTGTGCACGCAAAGTGTTTAATAAATTGACTGAACCAAGTGTAAGAGAAGGAAGTGTGCGCTAGCAAGTTTCAAACACCCAAAAATCAATGGCTTCACAACCAACATCAAAACGCCAACGGGGGCAAGTTCTAGCACTGCTCCACCGCCACTCACTTATGACCGCCGAAAATTTGTGAGTGTCGCCGCCGCCGACCGTTACGAGTACATGCACTCTAAGGCACTTACCCCAGAATGTGTCTTGGCCCCCGAGGGCAATGATGGGGAGATGATGTCCCAAATTCATCAAAAGGGGTGGCTAAAATTCACCGAACATCCGATACCCCCGTGGTCAACCTCGTCAAAGAATTCTATGCAAACGCCGAAGACAAAGCTCCTTTCAAAGCGTTTGTGCGGGGTCGGATGGTTCCATTCAGTGATGATGCTATTAATGCGTATTATCAATTGCGGGTGCCACGCCATTGTCAGTATGCCCAAATGAGGGATTTTGACCCGGATTATGAGGAGGTTATTACAAATATGACAAAGCCGGGCACATCTTGGACCAAAGGTAGGAAGGGCGGAACGGTGTTTAATAGCAAGGACTTGAGCTTGTATGGAAAGATATGGTACGCATTTTTATGTGCGAAATTGCTTCCGTCCCAACACACTTCGGACGTCACTAAAGAGAAGGCGTTACTGTTATACGCCATTGTGCAAGATTTCCATATCGACGTCGGGGCCATCATTAATTTCTCCATCCGTCGGTGCTTACGGGGAAATTTTTCGGGCGGTTTGCCACACCCTTCACTAATTTGTGCGTTGTGCCGTAATGCCAGGGTGCGTTATTCTGATGATGAGCCCACTCAACCGCCGCTTGCTTTGCTTGATTCGAGATTGATTGCGCGGTATTCGGTGTGGCCTGGAGGCGAGTCACATCCACGGGGTTTGGGTTTTATTTTTCCATCGGCGTCGAAAGACGAAGTTGATGCCGAAGATACCTCGGGGGATGAGGATGAAACAATGGGAGAGCATGGAACCGAGCAGGTTCCGCAGACTGAGACATTTTCTAGCACTTAGTTCCTTGAGTTCCAGAATCAAATGAATGCGCATAATAGGGCAGCACGCCGGGAACTACGACGATTGGCGATGCGCCAAGATCACATGTTCGATGCCATGAATGCGTCTTTCGCTTCATTCAACACAACGCTCCAAAGTTTCAACCCGTCAGCCCAATTTCTGTATCAACAGCCCAGACCATTACCTCGATTTCTTCCTAGCGATTCCGATGAAGAAGAGCACCAACCACCGCCCCAGACTTAGACAATTCTAGGGAAGTCCTCGTGCATTTTATTTTTATCCAATGAGGGCATTGTCTTATTTAAGTTTGGGGGAGTTAGTTGTTTAGTTGCATACATGCATTTTTAAATTTTTGTTGTCATATCTAGTTTTGCATTATAGAATAGGTATTTGCATAGTAGTTAGGATTTTGCATTGTTTTCATATATCTATAGTTTAAAAAAATTAAAAATATATATATATATATATATATTAAAATATAAAAAAAAATTAGTTAAATAGTTTGTTTGCATATGTCCAATGGTGTTGCATTCTACAGGTTATTCTGGCCAATGATGAGATTGTGAATAAGTTAACCAATATAGTATGGATTATTAGAACTGTGATATAATTACTATTATGAATCGATTCTTGGACTTGTTTGAAACTGTTATAAAAAGGGTAGCACTAATAACATCTTTGTTGACCGGTTAGTTCAAATTGATACATAAAGGTTTTCTAAAGGATAGTGCTAGCATGAACCAGAAAATGACAAGGATAGGCAGTGAAGGCTTAAATTAGGCAAGAACCTAAGTTTGGGGGAATATATGCGGGATATATAAGCTTTGAAAAAAAAATTAAGAAAAAAAAAGAATGAAATATGTTGAGTCTTGTGGTGGGTTGAGGTGAAGCACTCCCCATAAACACAAGCGTGAGATGGAGCGTAAAACGCACTCACCAACCATCTATGAAAAAAAAAGATTTAAGAATAAAACGGGAAAAGTGCAAAAAGCCCCCGTATAAAAAAAAAGAAAAGAAGAAGATAAAGTATAAGTATCCTGCATGTACCCTTGAATTTGGTTAAGTTTAATTTTAGTTGAATCGTGCCTATCTTTGAGATTTTTTAAGTTTGCACTGTATAATTCCTTCTAAGAAGTTGTTTATGTATTGAATTTGGGTCCGTATCAGTTATCTTAGATGTTGATCACACACGCACGCTATACCAGTAATAGTTGTTCAAGAATTCAGAATTAATACGTAATTGTGGATCGGGTTTGATAATTTTTACTATAAAGTTGCTTGTTTTCTCTGAGGCCGATGGGATAAGTTAGTTTATGCGATGTTGTTGGATTTTTAGGCATTTAGATTATTGCATTTTATTGCATGTAGTTGTTTTGTGCTCGGGGACTAGCACGGTTTAAGTTTGGGGGATTTTGATAAGTGGATTATATATACACGAATAGATATTCATTTCAAGTTTAAATTCGTAGTTATTTTCATAATTTGTGTTCGTTTTTACTCGTTTCATGATATTTTATGTGTAGGGTGGTCATGGATGCAATTGGTGAGGAAAGGTGGTCTTTTTGGAGCAAAAGTGGAAAAAAGTTGGAACTTAGAAATTTTGAAGTCAGTGGCCATTACCGTCAAGCGAACTATTATAAGCTTACCCCCGTAGGCGGGGTCCCGCTCTTGAACTTTCCTGTTTGGTTTCGACTTCTGTTGGGGCTCGGTTTGTTGGGCTTGGCTGGTGCGTTTGGTCTCTAATAAAAGAAGAATTCGTCCAGAAGAGAGGAGAGCTTGCTTTTACGTAGAATAACAACAATCGTATAACACAAAGGCAAGAATTCAAGAGCGATTTGAAGGATTGAAGAGCAAACGTTGGAGGAGTAATTTTTGGAGATTATCACGACGGTTGCAAATCGAGGCTACGTGAAGGGGTTCTCCATAATTCCTCTTTTCTTTCATCTATTTGAAATTAGGATGATGTTTTCAACAAATTATTCAGTTTTTAATTCATTCGTTATGAACTAATTTACTTATTAGACTTGTGATGGATCTTTGGGCGTAACGATGATTCTATAACTTTGATTTTCAATTCATTAAGATATTTTTAGTTTATCTATGTTAATTTATGCATGAATTTATGAATTGCCTGATCAACAGTTCTTTGTGGATGTGAAAGGAATCAAGAGAGGAGATTTGAATCTAAACCTAGTTAATATAGCATGTGTCATGAATTTTGTCGATAGCAGATTTGTGATTATTGTTAAGGTAGAGATACCTTTGACATCGCATGTAAACGTGTAGAGAGCTTAAACTTCAACCTTTTTGATTGCAGTTCACATAGAGATATAGTGAGTTGGTTAATTTAGGTGTTTAACGGATTTCTATCTTTATTGTGGATTGATGTTAATATGGTATTAGTGCATCGAGAGGTGACTCTTACTACGTTCGTGTTCTTGATTAATAAACTGGGATATTGAATTGAGTTGGAATAAAGGTTTGAAAATCAGAGTGAAGCTCAGGGTGAAATCATAAGTCTAATTCTCCATTAATTGTTTGAAATTCCAGATTTCGTTATTGGTGATTATTTTGTGATAGTTTAATTATTTATTAATTTAGTCTCTTTTATTTATTTTAAAAACCATCGAATTGATTAGTTTAATAAAATTAGGGTTAATACAAAATTGATAATTGTGAAGTTAAGATTCTTTATATTTTATCCTCGTGGGAACGATACTTTATTCACTACTATATTACTTGTTGACCACGTGCACTTGCGTGTTTTTAAATGTAGTGATTTTACCCAACAGTCATCACCACTTCATAGTCCAGAAGATGGAGAGACTGACTCTGATGAAACCATCTCTCGGATAAAGCTCTCAAATATCCCCATGGACAGCGTCATGGTGTGATGGAAATGAAGGTTTCAAAAACCCATGAATGCACAAGAGCCTGGTAATCAGAACTAAGGGACCTATATAGTGAGTGGATAATGAACCAATTTCCTCTTGGTTGGGTAAACCCTAGAGCCTGCATCACATTTCAAATCAAGGTTCAACCATTGCCAAAAATGGAAGAAGAGACCATTCAATATTAAATTCCCAGTACCTCATTTACATGTAGATAGACTGATGCGTGATGACTCAAGTTGCCTAAAAGATCAGGAATACTCACATGTATGCTGGGGAGATCCGGGAATGAAGTAGAGGGAGAAGGAGCTGAAGCGACAGCTGGAATATCTTCCTCCTCATCAGAAATCCCTGTCCTATCAACGACAATAGGGCAAATCACAAACTCTGTTAACCGAGGCACCTATCAGGCAAAACGGGACAAGGGAATGTCTGATGTTGTCCTACGAACACCCGACGAGGCCATACGAGAGCTAGAGCTGCTGGGCCTATCCAAATCCATGCATGAACAAAAAACTCCAAATTGCCTCAGAAAATGTGAGGTATGCTTCTATATCTAATCATTTAAATTAACATGTGCATCAATCTAGGACAAAAGACTCCTAAGGATAAAATTAGATCATCCCATCATATATGATCTATACTTGTAAATATGCATTATTTTAACATGTATCCCCAGTATAGTTAAATATGCATGAACATTAAATGCCCCGACTCGCGAAAAAATTTCACCAGAGTCTCCCCTATAATATAGATTATCCACATACGCATAGGCATGACCAGGGGGTCATTCAATGGCACACCAACATAACCCAAGAAAAATGCATATATATTTAAGTTAAATTAATCCCAAAGTGGTAGCCAAATTACCCAGGGCAATTAAAATGAACCCATCATGTTCATCTATCCTCAAATAGGATGGCTAACTAGCCAAAAATGCATCGAAAATCATTTCCAAAAAGGGAATTTTTTTCACATTAGGACGTTCATCATAGTAAAATATAAACATTTATCAAGCATGTTCATTTTTATCAATTCATCTATGCATACATATTTGATACATTGCGTTTAAACTCATTAAACATGAAATTTAACAATTTAACCGTCAAACACACAAAATAAAAGGATGTAAACGTTACTTGAGATGTGTAGAATGATTGTACGATAACAGATTTTTTTAAAAAACTAACCTGAAATGAGTAGATCTGAGCTAGAAGGTTCGGATTTTTTAGAGAAGAAAAGTTAGAAAGCGATTTGAAATGAAAAAGAAAGGAGTTTGCAGTGGTTAAATTGACCTGCAGGTTAACTTGCGGCTGACCCATGTGGGTACCACCCCCTTCGGCTCGATCAAATTTAGGTCAAGGAAGTTTCTCTTGGGTCCAAAAAAAGTGTAATCGTTAAGAAAGATGCCCGCGATTGAACACTTTCAGCCAATTTAGCCCTAAAATTCTGCAAATATGGTATCAAACTTCTGAAACATGTAAAGCCTATTTAAACTGTTGGTGTCAGCCTCAGCGTAGGCATCGGGAAGGTCCGGTGGTGTAAGTCATTGAAAGTTATCTTCAGTTAAGGCATCGGGAAGGTTAGGTGGTGTAAACCGTTGGTCTCAGCCCCAGCGTAGGCATTGGGAAGGTCCGGTGGTGTAAGCCCTTGAAAATTATCTTCAGCAAAGAAATTGGGAATGTACTGTGGTGTAAATTGTTGGTGTCAGCACCAGCGTAGCCATCGAGAAGGTCTGGTGGTGTAACCTGTTGAAAATTATCTTTAGCGAATACAATGTTCGGTGGTGTAAACCTTTGGTGTCAGCCCCAACGTAGGCATCGAGAAGGTCTGGTGGTGTAAGCCATTGAAAATTATCTTCAGCAAAGACATCGGGAAGGTCTGGTGGTGTAAACTGTTGGTGTCAGCTCCAGAGTAGGCATCGGGAATGTCTGGTGGTGTAAGCCATTGAAAACTATCTTCAGCGAAGACATCGGGAAGGTCTGGTGGTGTAAAATATTGGTGTCAGCCCCAACGTAGGCATCGGGAAGGTCCAGTGGTGTAAGCCGTTGAAAACTATCTTCAACGAAAACATTAGGAAGGTTTGGTGGGGTAAATTGTTGGTGTGAGCCCCAGCATAGGCATCAAGACGGTCCGGTGGTGTAAGCCGTTGAAAATTATCTTCAGCGAAGAACTTTGGGAAGGTCTGGTGGTATAAATCGTTGGTGTCATCCCCAGCGTAGGCATCGGGAAGGTCTGGTGGTGTAAGCCGTTGAAAACTATCTTCAACAAAGACATCGGGAAGGTCTAGTGGTGTAAGTCGTTGAAAACTATCTTCAGTGAAGACATTGGGAAGGTCCAGTGTTGTAAATCGTTGGTGTTAGCCCCAGTGTAGGCATCTGGAAGGTTCGGTGGTGTAAGCCGTTGAAAACTATCTTTAGCGAAGACGTCGGGAAGGTCTTGTAGTGTAAATTGTTGGTGTCAGCCCCAACTTAGGCATCGAAAATGTTCGATAGTGTAAATCGTTAGTGTCAGCCCCAACAAAGGCATCCAAAACGTCCGGTGGTAAAAGTCATTAAAAATTATCTTCAGCGAAGGCATCGACAACGACCGATGGCATCAATATAACAAATCCTCCCCAGCAAATGGAAAAACCCTTTAAAATTGATCATTCATGGCATTGCATCATTAGATATACCATTATTATATTTCAAGTGTCTAGTAGTCTTTGTCATGCTCATTTCATTACATTACATAAACATGACAAAGAGAGGAATCTGTAGACACTCAAAATTTTGCTTTCCTTCTACTAACCCTGTAGGAGGGCAAAAACAACTTTTTACACCATGGAGACAACACCGAGGGAAGATATCATCACAACTTCAATCCCGGAGACAACCCCGGGAAACAATCTCAACAACTTTAACCTCAGAGATAACCCCGAGGGAAGATAACATCATTATCTTAGTCCCGAAACAACTTTGAGGGAAGATAATCACTGTAACTCGGAGGTAAACTCAAAAGGGCAAAGATGTAATTTTTTCAGCTCAACATCAACAACCATCGTTTAGTTGAGGATAGGTCGCAAAGAACCACCGCAGCATTCTCGAGTGCAAACTGCGTAAGACAGATCCACGGACTACATTCAGAGACTTAAAGATGTTATCCTAGTCATGGACTCATCTTCCCGGATTCGAAAAAGGTCAAGTCCGATGCCATTTCATAGCTCTCGGAAAGATCTTTCCGGAATAGTATGTTACATCTTCCAACGATTCCCGGATTGCAAGATATGAACGTTTCAGCAGACAGCGCAGCGATCGAAGAAACGAACTTCGAGGCGGCTAAACCCACTGGGCTCAGTTGCAGGTACACCTGAGGCTGCCGTAGATACACCTGCGACTGGCCCGGAGTCTATAAATCAGACCCCCAACTCATTTGTAAAAAGATATTTCAGTTTTTAAAAATTCTAAAGAGAGAAATCTGAAAGTTAAAGAGAGAAAGAGGTAAGATTGTAATACCCAGTAAAATAAATAAATAAATAATAATTGAATAATAAAAATTGTTTTGTTTTAAATAATATTAATTGTACTTTATCTTTTATTTTGGTCAAACTGGTCATTTACTTTTGGGCTAATAAGTATTAATAAATGATGAATAAATTAAGTTGATAAGTTGAGCCTTTATATTAATTGGGTTAATTTATATTTGTGTAATATAAAATCTAATTAATTAATTAGAGGACTAATAGAATATATAATTAATAAATATGTAAACCCTAACTACTATATTATATCTGATACAAATTGGGTAGCCAAACAAGAAGATAAAAAAAATAAACTACGTTGCGGAACGGAGGAGTAAACTTCATAAGAATTTTAAGAAATCAATTGGGTACAGGATCAAAGCACCGCCCATCATAATTGGCAGGTATGACTACAACTTGGAATTAGTTTTGGATATTTATGGTGATTGAAAGGGATGTCTTTAACAAAACCTTATAATTATTAATTTATTATAATGATTACTACATATCATTCGCATTACATCAGTACCTATTTGGCAATACTTATTAGATTTGGGTAAATCAATTTTAAATATTTTATCAATACTACACTTGGCTGCTTAAATAATAATAATAACAATTCTTTTACTGGTACGGATTTATTTTTTTAATTTATGTATATAGTATTGCAAAATAGTATGTTATACAAATTTAAATGAATAAATAAAATATTTTGAAATTATAGAAATAATAATAATAAAATGAAATTATCAATGGGTTTAAGATGAAAGAATAATTTTATAAGTGTACTTATATTTATAATTATTTTGTGTAATTAGTTCGAACGGAGGGAATTTAAAGCGTTACATTTAGAATATAATTTTTGGGTATTACATTGCTTAATCCAGGTACGGATTTCGTACTCTTTCAGCGATACTTTTGTTAAATTTGATTTGTTCGTTTTGTTCCTCGTTTCGAATTCTATTATTATTTCACATAATTGTTTCCAGTGAAATAAATATATTAGTTTCATTTTAGAGTTGATACATATGACTCGTATTTGTACTCTTTGAATTAGGTTATCATGTTTAGTACTATTTATTTTGATAATTGTAGAGCGGTACATGTTGCTACCTTCTTTTTGAAACCTTGTGACTATAATTTGATTTGGTTCAATATATACATATAGAACCCTTTTGTTGGTATTATGACGCATGTGTTGTGACATGGTATTTTTGTTAGAATATACCGTAGGGTATACTTGAGTTATAACCACCTGTGGGGGTACCACATGAATGTCGTCTTGGTACGAGAGGCATGACACTTTCCGTGGCGGTGTGATTAGTCCACGGCGTCTCCATTTTGGGCTCCGGAGGAAGTGGGTCATTTGGTGTTTTGTTGTGGGAGGCGTATGGGTTAACCCTAGTTTTCTGTTCTGCGAATTCGTGATGTTGTGCCAAACACACCTATCCGATTTGCATACATTTGGATTCGCGGTCCAATGTGTGATTTGCATGTGTGGCATTATTTTGGTTGCATGTGTGGCATCATTTGATTTGTCTGTGTGGCATTAGTTTGACTTGCCTGGGTGGCAAGATATATTTCTGAGCTCAATCGGTATGAAATAACCCCAACCATTTGTTTCAGCCTATTATTTTATTGTATTATTTTTGTTGGCTTCTGTTCAGTTCAATTAATTGGGTTAGTTATTTCAGTGCATTATTTTCTTTACTCTTCTGTTTGTTTCGTTAATTTTGTTGGTTCAGATATATTCTATTCAAATCTTTAGAGATTTTATTTTATTTTTGTCAGAGGCAATATTTTGTCTCTGTTGATTTTGTATTTCAGTTGTATATCTTTTTGTATCTTTATATCCGTACTGGGCATTTGGCTCATGCTGTGTTTTTCTTTCGGCAGGTTTGCAGGGGTGGTTCAGGGCTAGTGTGATGAGAGAGTTGCCACCATCTAAGATGATTCGATTTTAAGTTTTGATTATTTTGACTCTGTTTGGAGAATTGTATTTAGTACTTTATTAATGGATCACCACTATTAATATTTTGAAGTTATTAGTGCTCTGTTTACTTACTTTGAAGTTTGTTGTGCTTTGCACGTGATCTCCCTTTCCTTTTCGGGGAAGGGGGTGTTACATAGATCTTGCTTCTAAACACTGTAAATCTCAGTTTTAAACACTTATATACATATAAAATCAGTTATATCAACTTTCTACCGGTTAAAATCCAATTCTTGGAAGCTTTCAACCGTTCGTTTTGTAGTTCTCGCGCCATATTGTAAGATCTTCTCAGATCTGTACTTATTTACTGCTTTAATATATATATATATATATATATATATATATATAAAAAATGATCGTTCGGAGTCCTGACCGATCAAAAATGTACAAATTTTTTATTTTTTTTTAAAACAACTAAAAAAAAATTATATTTTATGGAACTGAAATTTTTTCATAATACAATATTTTTGGTGTGATTTGGATACCTATACCAAAAAATATATGTACAGTCTGCACATACTGAACATACATGTTTTGTTATATGTATCCAAATCACACCCAAAATACTGTATTATGTAAAAATTCAAGTTCCATATATATATAAGTGTTAGTATATATATGTGTATATATAAGTGTTATATATATTGTTTTATTGTGCATAGATCTATATTTTTACCGATTATATTATGTAAATAGTTGGTATTTGTAGTGTTTTAACTAGATCTAGCCTGATCTATCAACCGGTTCAAAAACTTCATAGCTTGACCCAATGAGCTAGATATGTTTAGATCTAGTTTATTTTTTAGTTTTGTAAATATTTTGCTACCACGTGACCCTAGATCAGTAGCTAGAGGAAGCGAAAAGTTTAAATACTCACGTGCAAGGATTTAACCAATAAATCCCTTGTTTAGCGAAGTTAGAAAGTGTAAATAAATGATACATCAAAATATGCCTAGTGCAAGCTTTTAAATGATGTTGTGTGAGCCTAGGAACCACAAGGTCGAAGATTCAATCAATGGATCTAGTTCCGGTTCCCGTGATGGACTTGTTTAAGTTGTATTATCAGCTTGCAATCCATTGTTCATGTAATCTTGGGCCTTAAAACGTTATCCGAATTTAAGGCCCCGAAATAGTAAAACTCACAATTGTAAGTGCTCGAACTTACTTCGATGACTTTTATGCTCACAAGGAGCCCGACCCTTGTAGTTTTTAGTTTTTACTATCCCGAGGAGTCCTCACATCTCAAATAAAATCAAATAAAGTCGCTTCTAGTTAAAATTGGAAGTATCAAAAGGCCTGGATTCCTATTTAGCAAAAGGTTTGAAAATCGTCTTTTCAAAACATTCACTTTCATATGCTTTGTTAAAAAAAGAATTTTTCTCTAAATCAAACCCTTTGTATATAGTTTTAAAGAAGCATAACACTACTTTCAAAATAAAGCACTAAAGCATCTTTTACAAAAATGAAAATCATGTACATAGACTTCATGCTTAGAGAATGAAAAGTAGCAGTAACCGTGTTTCACGGAAGTCGGGGGGTGTCTAACACCTTCCCCTCGCTTAAGCAAACCCTCGATGTAAGACCCCGAATTTTATGAAATGAAGGTATTCAATTTTCTTATAATTATTATTTTATTTCGTAAATGGTTAAATTGATAAAAGGTTAAAGTTAAGGGTGATATGTTAAAATTTTTGCAAAGTAAGCAAGTTGTTATAAAATATTCGTTTGGTCGGGAAATATTCTTTTTGTCCGAGAATATCCGTACGACGGCACAATCATTGGTAGACCCCACAACGGAAGTATTATTGTAGTTAGAAAACGACAGAATTATCTTTTTATAAAAATAACGGCGAAAGTGTTACCGTTAAAACTGTTGAACTACCCAAAGAGTAAAAGTATAGAAATACGCTGGCGTGGTTAAGTAGTAGCACGGTTATTGATTATTGATACTTACGTAAGAAGTCACTCGCTTATACTCAATTATTGCTCAATAATTGCTTGATCATATCTCTCATATTATTGATTCAATTATTGTCATAGTATCATCTGCATAATATATATTATTAAATCAATAATTGAGACAGCAAAGTTTTTCATATTATTATTTTCAATATTGACAATGTCTAGAAGTTCTGTCAAGGAGAGGTTTGGTCACCTAATTGCGCGCCAATAAGGAGAAATTGTGACGCCCCCAGAACAGGTATACATCACCCATCTTGAGTCGCCAAATACATGGTACAAAATTCAAATACAATTTAATTATACAACAGTAGTGTAAAATACGAAAAAACATAATCTAAGACTTTTAATAAGAATATTGTCATCTAGACAATATCCACACTCAATGGAGTCTTCATTACATTTATTATCACACTATTTAACAGAATAGTGAGGACTACTAATACTATCATCTGGACCGTCACTCCGCTCCCGACTAGTCCGGTTACGTTCTCATTTCACAGAAGAGAACAAAGGAAAAGAAAGGGTGAGCTCAACTAGCCCAGTAAGAAATATTATGACTAAGATAATGCAGAATAAATTATCATTAGCCTTCAACAATGTTAAACTGACAGAATATAATAGACAACAACTTTAACTGCAGCGGAACAAGCAATCCATTAGAAGAGTCAAGTAGAGCATAAAATATACTATCTTCTATGATTTAAAAAGTTTTCATCAACTTTATCATTTGAGACTCGACAATAAATAAAATTGAATCATCCACGCATCACGACCAAGGATATTCATGTAATCATCAATGGTCATGATTATACCGAATAATCCACGGTCATAATCATACCAACAACCGTCCATCAATCGAACTACAGAATGATGAGGACTTTTACCACATCATTCGTCACATTACGGTTATGATTATACCGAATAATCCCTAGTCATAATCATACCAAGTCCATCTATGCACGTAAGCCAAAGATGACTTTAATCACAATATAACCATGAGGATGACGTCAATGACAAAATAATTCAATAAAACAAGTTCAAGGATAAATTTTAAAGATTTATAATTTTAATTTATCCAGAAATCAATAACGTCCAAATTGTCAACATGATACTTCTTTCTGGAGTAAAATTCAAGAATGCTCAGAAGAATATTTTCATGAAAAGATACTAGATGAAGCGCAAATATCAAGGATATTCCACTAATTTCATTGAGTATAGAAGCCAAAACTTTAACCAACTGAGTATAATAGAATATATGAAACCGCAAATGGATTTTTGCTTGCCATGCGCTAATCCACGTAGACAGATCATTTCCATAATTTAATAAGGAATGAATACGAAGGATCATTCTCCATGCGTGTGGTAATCTACATAGACAGGTTATTCCAACTGAATAATAAAGAATGGAATAACAGAAGAATTCACCAGGCGTGCGTAATCTGTACAAACAGGTTATTCCAACATAATAATAAAGAATGGAACCAGGTCATGCGTAACCCGCACAGACAGGATATTCCAAAAAAATAATAAAGAATGGAACCGGTCATCGCAGAATAATCCGCGACATGAGGATATTCAAACGAGGATAATAAAGAATGGAATAACAACGAATTCACCCGGCATGTGATAGACCATGCAGACGAGTTATTCCAACAAAATAATAAAGAATGGAATAATGAAAGAATTTTACCATGTATGCGGTGCTTAGCGTAGACAGAGTTATTCAACATAATAATAAAGAATGGAATAACAACCCTTACGAGTATTGAAAGAAAATAACTCTCTTCATGAATATGAAAGAATAATACCCCTTACCTTAGAAGAAGACTGGATATTAGAATAGTGGGGTAGCAGACTTCTCTTCTTCTTTCTCTCTATAATTTCTCTCTATAATAATTGCTCTATAGCTTTAGTGAATTGGTGAGAAATGAACAAAGAATGGGCTTCTATTTATGGGAAAATATAGTTTCGATAATTACACGTTTTGGGGCTCAAAATATTATAGTATAATACCTTCCTCTTTTTCTTCATTTTTAATTTAGTCCTGCAAGTATTATCAAACTTGCACCACCTCTCCTAATAGTAAATAATGTGATTCAATAGTTCAATCATGTGAATCAATAGTTATAATCATGTGAAAATACGAATTATAGTATAGTACCTCCATCTATACCTCCATTTTTAACTTAGTCATGCAAGTATTATCAATCTTGCACCAACTCCCTTAATAGTACAAGAATGTGAATCAATAGTACACACATGTGAACAAATATTTATAATCATAAGAATTAATAGCAATTAATTGCTCATTTATCCGGTTAATTACCCGATTGGTCAACATAACCTCCAGACATCAATTATTATCGAAATAAATATTGATTTTCACTTACACTAATAATTCCAACACAATGGAACTATCCATTTCATCTTTAATCAACACAAACTTATTCATCATTAATATTACAATTCACAATATTTAACAACCAGGTCGTTCCCAGGAAAGAGGGGGCTTTCCGATAAGGATTTCTCCTTATTGGCGCGCAATTAGGTGACCAAATCTCTCCTTGACAGAACTTCTAGACATTTTCAATATTACAAATAATAATATGAATAACTTTGTCGTCTCAATTATTGATTTAATAATATAACATATTATATGCGGGATGATACCGTGATAATAATTGAATCAATAATATGAGAGATATGATGCATCAATTCATCAAAGCAATAATTGAGTATAACTGAGTGACTTCTCACGTAAACATCAATAATCAATACCGCAGCTACTATGCAACCACGCGACATCGTATTTTTACTACCGGGATAGTTCAACAGTTTTTAACGGTAACACTTTCGCCAAGTTATTTTATAAAAGATAATTCATCATTTTCTAACTACGATAATACTTACATTGTGGGGTCCACCAATGATTGTGCCGTCAGTAATTTAATATTCCCCTGTTAAAACGCGAATATTCCCACCATTAACGAATATTATATAACCACTTGCTTACTTTGCAAAATTTATAAATATTACCCACAACTATAACATTATATCAAATTCACACCATAATATTCAAAAATATAATTCGAGAAAATTATTTTTTATTCATAAAAGTTGGGGTCTTACAGAAATCCTTATCAGAAAGCCCCCTCTTTCGTGGGAACGACCTGGTTGTTAAATATTGTGAGTTATAATATTAATGATGAATAAGTTCGTGTTGATTAAAGATGAAATTGATAGTTCCATTGTGTGGGAATTATTAGTGTTAGTGGAAATCGACATTTATTTTGATAATAATTAATGTCTGGAGGTTATATTGACCAATCGGGTAATTCACCGGATAAATGAGCAATTAATTGCTATTAATTCACATGCTTATAATTATGTGTTCACATGTATTACTATTGATTTACATGATTTACTATTAGAAGAGTTGGTGCAAGATTTATAATACATGCATGACTAAATTAAAAATGGAGGTATAGATGAAGGTAATATACTGTAATTATTTTATTCACATGATTAGAACTATTGAGTCACATGATTTACTATTGATTCACATGATTTACTATTAGGGGAGGTGGTGCAAGTTTGATAATACTTGCAGGACTAGATTAAAAATGAAGAAAAAGAGGAAGGTATTATACTATAATATTTTGAGCCCCAAAACGTGCAATTATCGAAGCTATATTTTCCTATAAATAGAAGCTCATTCTTCCTTCATTTCTCACCAATTCACTAAAGCTATAGAGCTATTATTATAAAGAGAAATTATAGAGAGAAAGAAGAAGAGAAGTCTGCTACCTCACTATTCCAGTATCCAGTTTCTTCTAAGGTAAAGGGTATTATTTCTTTCGTATTCATGAAGAGAGTTATTTTCTTTCAATACTCGTAAGGGGTGTTATTCCATTCTTTATTATTCTTTTGGAATAACCTGTCTGTGCGGTCTATCGCATGTCTAGTGAATTCTTCTGTTATTCTATTCTTTATTATTCTGTTGGAATAACCTGTCTGTGCGGTCTATCGCATGCCTGGTGAATTCTTTTGTTATTTCATTCTTTATTATTCTGTTGGAATAACCTGTCTACGCGGGCTACCGCATGCATGGTGAATTCTTCTGTTATTCCATTATTTATTATTCTGTTGGAATAACTTGTCTATGTGGACTCATCATGATGCATGGTGAATGATCCTTCGTATTCATTCCTTATTAAATTATGGAAATGATCTGTCTACGTGGATTACCGCATGGCGGGCAAAAATCCATTTGCAGTTTCATATATTCTATTATACTTAGTTGGTTAAAGTTTTGGCTTCTATACTCCAAAAAATTAGTAGAATATCCTGGATATTTACGATTCATCCAGTATCTTTTCATGGAAATATTCTTCTGAGCATTCTTGAATTTTACTCCACAAAGCAGTATCATGTTGACAATTTGGACGTTACTGATTTCTGGATAAATTAAATTATAAATCTTTAAAATTTATCTTGAACTTGTTTTATTGAATTATTAAGTCATTGTCATCATCCTCATGCTTATATTGTGATGAAAGTCATCTTTGGCTTACGTGCATAGATGAACTTGGTATGATTATGACCGTGATTATTCTTATATAATCATGACCGTAATGTGACGAATGATGTGGTGAAAGTCCTCATTGGCCCGTAGTTCATCATGGACATTGTTGGTATGATTATGACCAGGATTATTCTTGCAGATAATCGTGACCATTGATGATTATATGAATATCCTTGGTTGTGATGCAGGATGATTCGATTTTATTTATTGTCGAGTCTCAAATGATCAAGTTGATGAAAAACTTTTTAAATCATAGAAGATAGTAGATTTTATGCTCTACTTGACTCTTCTAATGGATTGCTTATTCTCACGCAGCTTGTTGATCTAAAACTTGTTGTCTATTATATTCTATCGGTTATATCGTTGTTGAAGGCTAAGGATAATTTATTCTCATTATCTTAGTCATAATATTTCTTACTTGGCTAGTTGAGCTCACCCTTTCTTTCAATGTTCTCTTCAGAAATGAGAATATAAATGGATGATGAGTCTGGGAACTGGATTGACGGGTCCGTGATGGTCGCTTTTAGTAGTCCTCACTATTCTATAAAATAGTGTGACAATAAATGTAATGAGAACTCCATTGAGTGTGGTATTTTACACGACTGTTGTATAATTAAGTTGTATTTAAATTTTGTACCATGTATTTGGCGACTCAAGATGGGTGATGTATACCTGTTTTTGGGGCGTCAAAGTTGGTATCAAAGCTTAGGGTTATGATCCTTAGCTGAGATGTGAGACAAGAACTAGGAGGGGAGAGACGGAGAATTCCTTCGCTAGTATGACCTACCTATGTTTATTTGGTATTTAATTAGTCGGTCAGAGTATAGGGATAATATGTGATATGTTAATTAACCCTTGTTTTGTGACAGTGTTTGAAAATGGCATCTGAAAATGTTGAGATCAGCAATGAAGCACACGAGACCGTTGAGTCACGAATGATTAATACCCAGGATAATGTGCAACAGGAAGACAATAATCCTCAGGTAAACAATAACACCGATGAAATGGTGAACGATGGGATGTTCAGAGGCTTTATGCAATTCATGCAACATCAGGCAAGAGCGGTTCCTATTCAAAATGCAGGTGGAAACAATGGAAACCCACGACCGTCACCGCTAAGCGCTTCAGGAGCCTGGACCGCTTGAGTTTTTGGGAAAACCAGAATCACTTAAGGCAGAGACGTGGTTAAAGCAGATCACCAAGATATTTGATGTCTTGGGATGCTCCGAGGAGCAAAAGGTTCCCTTTGCCACCTTTATGTTGCATGAAAAGGCAGATTACTAGTGAGAATCTGTGAAACATACCCAGCCTGACGCACTCAAGATGTCTTAGGAGAAATTCCAAGATCTGTTCAACGACAAGTACTTTCCCGAAAGTATTTGTCACATAAAGGAGGTGGAGTTTATCAAGTTGGAGCAAAATAATATGACTGTGTCACAGTACGAGGCTAAGTTTGCCGAGTTATCCCAGTTTACATCCCATTTGGTCGATAATGAGGAGAGAATGACGCGAATGTTTCTAAGAGGTTTGAAACCCAAAATACGTCAATACCTCATTTTTCACAAACTTTGTTTATATTCAGATATTGTGAATAGGGCTCAGTTATTGGAGCGTGATAATGAGTCAGAACAACCAAAAGGCAACGACCAACAACACGAAAATAATCATACCAGTGGCAACGGCCATCGGAACAATGATAACCATCGTGGGGGAAATTATCACGCCAAGAATGGTAACCACTTCGGTGGTAATCATGGCCAAGATAATAGAAGTGAAAATTTCAAGAAGAGAAGGTTCAATAATGATGGAAAGACAACAGCACCAGCACCTATTAAGGAAGGAGAACGACCGTCGGTCGTATGCTTCAAATGTGGAGGGGAGGAACATATCAGTCCAAACTGCGTGATGCAATCCAAAGCATGTTACAATTATGGAAAAGAAGTTCACCTAGCCCGATTTTATCGTGCACCAAAGTCAAGTCCAACTGGGACGGTGGTACCAAAGGCGGATACGGACAAAACAAAGTCGGTGGTTTCAGGAAGAATATTTTTCGTGACTTCTCAAAAAGCGAGTAACCCGAATGAAGTTAGCACGGGTTAGGTAATTATAAATTCTTGCAAAGTCTATACCTTATTAGATATCGGTTCTACCCATTCTTTTATCTCTCTTGCTTGCACTCGTTTAAATTTGACTCCGGAGAGATTAGACTTTGACTTATCGGTTAAAACTCGGTTAGGAGAAACCTTCGTTACCTCCACTGTTTATAAGTCTTGTTTGATTCAAATTGACATTTTCATGTTGCCTGTCGATCTTATCGCTTTGAAAATACTTGCCTTTGATGCGAATTTAGGAATCGATTGGTTAACTACTCATCATGTTTTTCGTAAGGTTGTTAGCTTTCATATTCTTAACCAACCTGTTATGCAAATTCAAGCAACCAAACCACTAAAGTTAATCATTGTCATATCAAGCCATAAGTAAAGAGCCCCGAGCCTTTCACTGGTGACTTCCTTGTGTGGAATGCACCGAAGCCAAACTTTCGATAGGGGACCTTGTGAATAACGGTGGCAAGTTGATAGGTATTAATGTGACGTACTATCCAAGTCTTGGATGAGAATCACAGTTTTAAATGATATTTTTATTGTTAATAAATTTCCTTGCGTATTCTTGAAGACTTCCTGGCCTACCCCCAGAGCGTGAAATCAAATTTTGTATTGACCCCAATACAAAACCCATTTCTTCAACCCTTAAATATTTCTTCAACCAAAACAAACGTATAATGCGCCAAAGACGTTGGCTCGAGATGTTGAAGATTACGACTATACCATTCAATATCATTATGGAAGAGCGAACGTGGTAGCTGACGCGTTGAGTAGAAGATTGTATGCATTTACGAGTCCGATATTGTTAACACAAAAAAAAACCTATTGTTAACTTACAAATGATGAAGATAGAGTTAAAGACTCTAGGGACCCACGTGAAGATAACGAATATACGATTAGAATCGACTTTAATCGATAAAGTTAAGGTCGTTCAAGCTACACACCCGGAGCTGATGAAGATGAAGAAGAAGGTTCAAGAAAGCGTTATTCTAGAAGCAAGAGTCGATGAATAGAGGAAATCTCAACCCTCAATTTAATTGGCCCATTTGAAATCCTCGATTAAGTAGGAACTGTGGCCTATAGACTCGTTTTACTGCCAAGTATGCCGCGTGTTCATAACGTTTTGTTACGTATCGATGTTACGTAAATATGTGGACGACCCGAACCACATTATTAAATTAGAACTAGACGAGACAATAGAAGATTTAATGTATGAGGAGATACGTGTTAAAATCTTGGATAAGAAGGATCATATTCTACGCTCAAAGGTTACACCTTAAGAGTTGGAATTTGAAATGAAGTCATGGTATCCTCACCTCTTCGGCATACCAGGTACGTACGTAAATTTTGAGGGCGAAATTTCATAAGGAGGGGAGATTGTAAGACCCCGAATTTTATAAAATGAAAGTATTCAATTTTCTTATAATTATTATTTTATTTCGTAAATGGTTAAATTGATAAAAGGTTAAAGTTAAGGGTGATATGTGAAAATTTTTGCAAAGTAAGCAAGTTGTTATAAAATATTTTTTTTGTCGGGGAATATTCGTACGACGGCACAATCATTGGTGGACCCCACAACGGAAGTATTGTCGTAGTTAGCAAACGACGGAATTATATTTTTATAAAAATAACGGCGAAAGTGTTACCGTTAAAACTGTTGAACTACCCGGTAGTAAAAGTATAGTAATACGCGTGGTTCCATAGTAGCACACGGTATTGATTATTGATACTTATGTAAGAAGTCACTCAGTTATACTCAATTATTGCTACAATAAATGCTGCATCATATCTCTCATATTATTGATTCAATTATTGTCACAGTATCATCTGCATAATATATATTATTAAATCAATAATTGAGATGGCAAAGTTATTCATATTATTATTTTCAATATTGACAATGTCTAGAAGTTCTGTCAAGGAGAGGTTTGGTCACCTAATTGCGCGCCAATAATGAGAAATCCTTATCGGAAAGCCCCTCTTTCCTGGGAACGACCTGGTTATTAAATATTATGAGTTATAATATTAATGATGAATAAGTTCGTGTTGATTAAAGATGAAATTGATAGTTCCATTGTGTGAGAATTATTAGTGTTAGTGGAAACCGACATTTATTTCGATAATAATTAATGTCTGGAGGTTATATTGACAAATCGGGTAATTCACCGGATAAATGAGCAATTAATTGCTATTAATTAACATGCTTATAACTATGTCTTCACATTGTGTACTATTGATTCACATGATTTACTATTAGGGGAGTTGGTGCAAGATTGATAATACTTGCATGCCTAAATTAAAAATGGAGGTATAGATGAAGGTACTATACTGTAATTATTTTTTTCACATGATTAGAACTATTGAGTCACATGATTTACTATTGATTCGCATGATTTACTATTAGGGGAGGTGGTGCAAGTTTGATAATACTTGCGGGACTAAATTAAAATGAAGAAAAAGAGAAGGTATTATAATCGTAATATTTCGAGCCCCAAAAACGTGCGAATTATCGAAACTATATTTTCCTATAAATAGAAGCTCATTCTTTCTTCATTTCTCACCAATTCACTAAAGCTATAGAGCAATTATTATAGAGAGAAATTATAGAGAGAAATAAGAAGAGAAGTATGTTACCTCACTATTCCAGTATCTAGTTTCTTCTAAGGTAAAGGGTATTATTTCTTTCGTATTCATGAAGAGAGTTATTTTCTTTCAATACTCGTAAGGGTTGTTATTCCATTCTTTATTATTCATTTGGAATAACTCATCTGCAAGTGTCTCGTCGCATGCCCGGTGAATTCTTCTGTTACTCCATTCTTTATTATTCTGTTGGAATAACATGTATGTGCGGTCTATCGCATGCCTGATGAATTCTTTTGTTATTCCATTCTTTATTATTCTGTTAGAATAACCTGTCTACGTGGGCTACCGTATGCATGGTGAATTCTTCTGTTATTCCATTATTTATTATTCTGTTGGAATAACCTGTCTATGTGGACTACCGCATGCATGGTGAATGATCCTTCGTATTCATTCCCTATTAAATTGAGGAAATGATCTATCTACGTGGATTACCGCATGGCGGGCAAAAATCCATTTGCAGTTTCATATATTCTATTATACTCAGTTGGTTAAAGTTTTGGCTTCTATACTCCATGAAATTAGTAGAATATCCTGGATATTTGCGCTTCATCTAGTATCTTTTCATGGAAATATTCTTCTGAGCATTCTTGAATTTTACTCCACAAAGCAGTATCATGTTGACAATTTGGACGTTATTGATTTCTGGATAAATTAAATTATAAATCTTTAAAATTTATCTTGAACTTGTTTTATTGAATTATTATGTCATTGTCATCATCCTCATGCTTATATTGTAAGTCATCTTTGGCTTACGTGCATAGATGGACTTGGTATGATTATGACCAGGGATTATTCGGTATAATCATGATCATAATGTGACGAATGATGTGGTGAAAGTCCTCATTGACCTGTAGTTCATTGATGGACAGTTGTTGGTATGATTATGACCAGGGATTATTCGGTATAATCATGACCATTGATGATTACATGAATATCCTTGGCCGTGATGCAGGGATGATTCGATTTTATTCATTAAGCTGAGTCTCAGCGATAAAGTTGATGAAAAACTTTTTAAATCATAAAAGATAGTAAATTTTATGCTCTACTTGACTCTTCTAATGGATTGCTTATCCCGCTGCAGTTGTTGTTCTAAAACTTGTTGTCTATTATATTCTATCAGTTGTTATACTGTTGAAGGCTAAGGATAATTTATTCTGCATTATCTTAGTCATAATATTTCTTACTGGGCTAGTTGAGCTCACCCTTTCTTTCATTGTTCTCTTCAGAAAATGAGAATATAGCTGGGACGAGTCGGGGAACGGATTGACGGTCCAGATAGTTGTTTTAGTAGTCCTCACTATTCTATAAAATAGTATGACAATAAATATAATGAGGACTCCATTAAGTGTGTATATTGTCTAGATGACAATATTCTTATTAAAACTCTTAGATTATGTTATGTCGTATTTTATACGACTGTTGTATAATTAAGTTGTATTTGAATTTCGTACCATATATTTGGCGACTCAAGATGGGTGATGTATACCTGTTTTGGGGGAGTCACACTCGAACTCTATGAATCTCAAGTTCCAGACCAATTAAATTGAGTCACATATTAGGCCATTTTGCAAAAAATATTTTCAAAAAATCCAGTTGAGTTGGTACAACCATTTAAACTCATATCAACTGACGACTTTGTCTAATTCGGCCCAATCATTAAATCAATCTTTTCAAAATCGTCGACATGTATGTCGGTCCTTTCCTAAAATCTCATCCTTTAAGAAAGATAAATAAAATTACATAGAAAAATACAAAAGGTAGGAAACGCGAAAATCAACCCGGCGTTGACATAACTTATAAGTCAAAAATTAAGTTAAAAAATAAGTCACCCCAAACAATTCGACAAAAAAATAGGTCTAAAATAGATTACTACCTTGAACTTTTAATGTTTTTTCACTTGGGGATTGTCTTCTCAATTTTTTTAATTAGGGGAATAAACTTTTAATTTTTTTCCACTCTGGGGATTGACTTCTCAATTTTTTCAATTAGGGGATTAAAATTTTAAATTTTTCTGATTATGTCTAAGTTGATAGTCCACAACAAAAAATTGATGATATGAGAGTGACATGTGATTAAAAAAATACTAATGTATAATATTGAGTCTCATTTTAATATTTATTTAATTAATTTTTTGTACCAAAAAGGATAAATATACGACCATTAATAATTTACTTTAAAAAATTGTCATTAAATTTACTTTAAAAAATTAAATTTACCAAAAAAATTAATAATTTACCAAAAGGGTAAAATTATCATTAAATTTACTTTAAAAAATTAATAATGGTCCTATATTTACCCTTTTTTGTATAAAAAATTAATTGAATACATTTTAAAATGAGACTCAATAGTACACATAAGTATTTTTTTAGTCACGTGTCGTTGTCATGTCATCAATTTTCTGACCTGACACTATCAATTAGACGTAATCATAATTAAAAGTATAATCCCCTAATAGGAAAAATTGAGAAGACAGCCCCCAAAGTGGAAAAAAAATAAATTTTTAATCCCCTAATTGAAAAAATTGAGAAGACAATCTCCAAAATAGAAAAATATTAAAAGTTCAGGGTATTATATTTAAGCCTAAAAATAACATATAAATTAATTTGACCAACTTATAACTTGTTATGGAAGATGCACTTTCTATCTCCTTCCTAATTATTATGGAGGAATTCTTTATTTTGAAATAATATAATTATTTTTAATAAATAGTACTTACCTTTGACTCTTTAATATTGTAAATTAAATGATAGGTGATGATTAATTATATTTATCTAAAATAAAAATATTTGGCATATTAGATAGAATTAGAGGAAAGTATATCGGAGAGGAGTCAAATATAATTTTCTAGAAAAAAAAAAATTTAAAAAGTTACTGAATTTTTTCACCTAAACAAACTTAAAAAATTTAACAAAAAAAGAGACACCAAAATTACATGCCCTCCCTCAAGTATGCAAAATTACATGGTATTTTTCTGTAAAGAACTTATAAAATTATAATTTAATTTTAAAGATACATTTCATCCAACAGCCAAGTACGAAAAAGAGTCAAAAAGAGAAGCTAAAAAAATGTACTTTTAATCTGCAGTGCCGGCTGAAAATTTGTCTTTAAACTAGTATCTAAAATTTGTCTTTCAAACTCATATCTAATGCAACTAAAATTTTGATGTATTTTCCATCTCCATATCACCATATGCTCAGTAGTTATACAGACTCATGCTTCCTCTTATCCCTCCAAATTCCAATCTCCATTAAAGAGTACCTTTTTTTTTTCTTTCTTCTTTACACATTTTTTTTTAATGTTTTCATTTTGCATGCATACATAATGTTTTCTATAAAAATTGATAATATGTGTTTCAAAATTCAACAGCAATTACAAGAGCATACATATTATTGCCTCGTGCTGACAGAACAAAAAAATCTCATAATCTACCTGCGTTCCTCTACATTACAAAATATTTCTTCTAATTTATACATCTTTTATCATAATCTACGGTGCTTAAAAATCTTGCTAGAAGATTTGCAACGAATAATCTGCTGCAACGGAAATTTCAGGCGTTTGCTGTAATTAATCCCGGAATATTGGTTGTGCAGTCCACTTGAGATGCAGATTTAGTTTTCCCGATTTAGTCCCATCTACATGGAAGGTCTCTGTGAATTCCCCTTCTAATATAACCCTAGTAAGTGTCATGATACATCTTCCAATTTTATCCTGAGACATTTAACCGAGGTTAGTACAACTGCAGGACAACAAAAAATATTCAATTCTATGAAGTTATCACACACTTGATATCATATATAGTCCAAAGTTTTTGTTACATTTGTTATAGCAAATGTTACATGCGCCCTAGTCATGGTTGCCAGGAACACTGATTAACTTGGTACGCAGAACAAAATCGGGTATGTGTTGTAGTAAAATTGCAGGATTCATTCCACATGTGTAAATTGACCCAATAAGTATATTGGACTACATCCTTACCTAAAAAGTTAACATATTAAGTTGAGAATGTACAATACTTATTAACACATCTATACTCTTGAATTTATATGATATGAGATTCATGTGAAATATCCCAACAATCTCCACCTTTCACTTAAATACTCATCACAAGTATCATACTAGAGTAGTCACCATTAAACACACTTTTTTTGAGTTCTTCTAGAGCTCCGCTCGACTCTTAATACTACTCCATCACGACCGAGACAAACGTGAGAGTACAACATTTGCTACTTGTGAACTTCACCTTGAGCAACTTTTTCAGAGTCTCTAGAGCAGCTCCACCTGACTCAAATCATAATCCACCCGATTCAAATCATACTTCATTGAATGGTGTCAAACACATAAGTGATCATCTTATGCTCCACCCGACTCAACTCTATTTGCTCCACCGCGCAGATTGAGTAATAGCGGCCTGCGAATGCTCCACCCTGGAGTGTCAACCTCATACTTGGGCCCATCAAATCATGAGCTTTGATATCACTCGTTGAAAAATTCCAATTATAACTGTCTTTGATAAATTAAATAAACCACGCCAAACAAATAATGTAATTAAATTCCACCAAATAAATTATAACCGCAGAAAATAATAGTACGAAAAATAAACCAATCACAATACACCAAATCTTACATGGAAAACCTCTAAAACTAAGAGGTAAAAACTACGACCCGAACTCCGAAAATTCAACTATAATAAACTGTGAATACAAATAGTCCTTCCAAATTTTATAACTAAAAACTTGAAATATTAATAAATTGAGAGAATACAAGAATACCTCAATTTAAGTGAAAATTCAAATTATCTCACCGTCAAAAAATCTCCAAATTAATTAAAATCTTCAGCAGTTAATTATCCGGAATAAGATGATGATACTCGTAAATTCACCTTCACAAAACCTCTCAATTTACTACACTGCACTTACTGTTATTTTTCTCTTTTATTCCATTCTAAAAACAACACTCTTATTGTTATCAAATTCATCACAAATCCCATATATATACATACTCCCTGAATCCTAATTTAAGTCGGCTTGGGAATTCGCGCCATCCCAAATCCTTTTCCATATAATATATATAATATACATATATATTATATTCTTATTTAGGAATCTTAACAGCAAGTCCTTTCCTAATCACAGCTTGCTTTGGAATTCTAATTCCTTTTCAATTTTAGAAAACATACATACCAAAATTAAAAATACTCATAATTTAAATAGGATAATTTCTTGGGTTTGGACCCCATAAACTCAACAATCTCCACCTCCAAATCTATGAGAGGGGGCATCCAATGCGACCCCGTCACTTAGAGTCCATCCAAACCAACTCCTTGCAAAACTTCATTTTATCGCGACTTACAACCTTTGTCAACATGTCTGAGGGGTTCTCGTCGGTATGAACTTTCTTCACTTTCATCAATTCCTTTTCCATCACTTCTCGAAGCCAGTGATAACGAACATCAATGTGCTTGGTACGATTTTGATAAGTAGCGTTCTTAATCAAGTCAATTGCACTTTGACTATCTCAATAAACCACATACTCATCCTGCGTCAAACCCAACTCTTGGAGAAACCGTTTCAACCATAACATCTCTTTTCCTGCTTCTGTAGCGGCGATGTATTCTGACTTAGTTGTAGACAAAGCAACACACTTTTGCAACTTGGACTGCCATGTTACAGCTCCCCCTACAAAAGTAAACAAATACCCTAAAGTAGACATCTTTTCTTCAGAACTTGCCATGTATGCATCTGTAAAACCCTCCAAGACTGGACTCGAACCACCAAACCCCACACACAAACCGGAAGTAGCTTTCAAGTATCTAAGAATCCACTTAACTGTTTCCCAATGTTCTCTAGCACGATTTGACAAATACCTGCTCACAAAGCCAACTGCATGAGCAATATCTGGTCGTGTACAAACCATAGCATACATAAGATTCCCTACAGCAGATGAGTAGGGAACTGTTGACATATCATCTCACCTTCCTTAGTAGAAGGACACATGTGTTTTATTAACTTAATATGATTAGCTAGTGGTGTGCTAACTGGCTTAACATCACCCATGTTGAACGGGTGCTATGTTGAACCTTGCAAGCACCCGTTCAACATATTTCTCTTGTGACAACCACAACCTCTTAGTTTTACTGTCACGAACAATTTTTATGCCCAAAATCTGCTTAGTCGGACCTAAGTCCTTCATATCAAAGGACTTGAACAACTCACCCTTGAGCCTGCGAATCATGTTAGTATCTTGCCAACTATCAACATATCATCTACATATAGCAACAAGGTAAGGAAGTTACCATTCGGGAACTTTTTGACATACACACAATGATATGCAACTGTTCTATTGTATCCTTGATCCATCATGAATGAATCAAATTTCATGTACCACTACCTTGGGACTTGTTTTCAGGTCGTACAAACTTTTTTTCAACCTGCAAACCAAGTGCTCTTTCCCTTTAACTTCAAATCCCTCTGGCTACTCCAAGTAGATTTCCTCATTCAAATAACCATGAAGGAATACAGTTTTCACATCTAGTTGCACAAGCTCAAAATTCATACTAACTACTAATCCCAACACTGCTCGAATAGAAGTCATCTTCACAACTGGAGAAAAAATCTCATCGAAGTTAATACCTTGCTTTTGAGCAAAACCCTTGACGACCAACCGAGCCTTGTACTTCACTAGTTTTTCACCATCCTTTTTCAGCTTGAACACCCATTTATTCTTCAATGCTTTCTTGCCCTTCGGAAGTGTAGTCAACTCATAAGTGTGATTCTTGTGCAACGAATCCATTTCATCTCGCATAGCTCTCAGCCAATTGTTTTTCTTCTTATGAGTCTTAACTTCCTGAAAATTATTTGGATCCCCCTCCTCAACAAGTAAAAGATATTCAGATGAAGGATACCTGAATTATGGCACACGTTCTCTCATGGATCTTCTTAGGTGTGGTTCTTCAATATCAAGATGAGGGGGTTGCTCCCTCTGCTCAACACTCTCTGCATCTGACCCATAATCATCGTGCAAAATTGTATCAGTCACATCTTCATTCTGACCTCCCTCTCTAATTGTGGCATTCTGTAATGGCGAAGGAACTCCGTTGAGGTATGAAACTCTATTATCTCTGGGTTGTGTAACATTATCATAATCCTCATAATTCTGGTGCTCATAAAACACCACATCTCTGCTTCTGAATAATTTTCTCTGAACTGGATCCCATAACCTATACCCAAATTATGCATCTGCATAGCCAACAAACACACATGGAGTAGATTTGTCATTAAGTTTCGATCTTTGTTCCTTGGGAATATGTGCAAAAGCCTTGCACCCAAATATCATCAAATAATAATAGGACACATCCTTACCACTCTAAATCTTCTCTGGAATTTGAAAATCCAACGGTGATGATGGAGATCTGTTAATCAGGTAAGAAGCGGTACGAACAGCTTCACTCCGGAACGACCTAGGCAGCTTAGCCATTCTCAACAGGCATTGAACTCGCTCAATAATAGTGCGGTTCATTCTCTCAGCCACATTATTATGTTGTGGGGTGTCGAGAACTGTCTGCTCATGTCGAATACTGTGTTTATCACAATATGCCGCAAACTTCTTTGAAGTGTATTCCCATCTGTTGTCACTGTGAAGACACTTCAATAATTTTTCAGTCTCCCTTTCAATCATAGCATGGAATTTTGAAAATGTTGGTATACATGGTCTTTTGTTTTCAACAAAAACACCCACACCTTACGTGAAACATAATCAATAAAAGTAACAAAATATCTATTGCCACCTAATGACTCAATCTCAATGGGACCACATACATCAGAATATACTCTCTCAAGTTACTTAGATTTTCTTTTAGAGGAGCTACTAAAAGAAACTCTATTCTGCTTACCAAACAAACAATAATCACAAGGCTTTAGCATAGTACCTTTAGCAAAATGAATGAGGGACCTCTTTGCTAACATCTGTAACCCTTTCTCACTCATGTGCCCAAGCATTTTATGCCACAGATTTGGTGAAAAATCATCTTCAATTGCATTCAACTCGCTTGAATCATAAGTTTTGTATAATGAGCAACAAGCAGTATCTCTAGCGACTACTATCGAACCCTTGGTAAACTTCCACTTTCCATTGCCGAAGTGATTCTCATAGTGTTTCCTATCCAAGGTTATACCAAAATTCAAGTTGAGGCGCAAATCTAAGACATGTCTAACATCCCTCAAAGTAATAGTGCAACCTACATCTGTCTGTATGCAAACATCACCAATTCCAACAATCTTGAACTGATCAGTGTTACCCATTCTCACAAACCCAAAGTCTTCAGCTTTGTACGTCTTGTAGAATTCTCTCTTGGAGTAGTGTGATACAAAGCACCTGTATCAATAACCCAATCAATCTTTTGATCAACAACATGTAAGCATTCTTCTTCCCCGAACAAAAGAAGTACAACATCCTCAGTAACTGTAGCTACATTATTATTCTTCTCAACCTTCCCTTACTCGCCAGATTTATGATTGGCTAACCAGATCTTGTAGTTTCTTTTGAAGTGACCTTCCTTGTTGCAATGAAAACACCTGTATGTATTGCCTTCTCTGGTCTTTGACTTGCTCCTATAATTTCTAGAATTTTTTCTTTTGTTGTGATTCATGTTTCCCTTGCGAGATCCCCTGAAGTTACTTCTACCCCTGTTCTCTGCTACAAGTGCTTGTATCTCAAAATTCAAACCCTGCTCCTTTCGCCTTGTTTCCTCGTTCTGTATGTTGACCTTGACTATCTGCATGGTTATCTTTCCTTCTGGAGCTGAATTGCTTAGTGACACAACCGAAGTTTCCCAATTGTTAGGCAACAAACTGAGAAGCAACAATGTCTGAATCTCGTTCTCAAGATTCAACTACATGGTAGACAACTGGTTCATCAATCCCTAGAACTCATTCATATGCTTGGATACACTGATACCATCTTTATACTTCAGGTTCACGATCTTTCGAATAACAAATTAAAATTCTTATTCTAAGCATTCTTCTTCTCGAAACATGGTGGAACACACTCTAATCGATCCATTGTCAGTGTGACCGATTGTCTTCCTGTTCATCTTTTTCCAATCAACCTCAGTCTTGTCTGTTGGCTTTTTCCCCGTAAGCTCCAATGGATCATAAAAATCCTTGTAGTAAAGAATATCTTCAATTCTAGGCTTCCATATCGAAAATTTAGATGAGGTTAATTTAATCATGCGCCGCTTGATTCCTCCATTTAATTTAGCAAAAAACAATTGCGCAAAGAACTTTGCTCTTGATACCACTTTGTTGGGAAAACTCCTCCAAATATAACTGTCTTTGATAAATTAAATAAAAAAACCACACCAAATAAATAATGTAATTCAATTCCACCAAATAAATTATAACCGCAGAAAATAATAGTACAAAAAATAAACCAATCACAAAGCAACAAATCTTACGTGGAATCCTCTAAAACTAAGAGGTAAAAAGTACGGTCCGAACTCCCAAAATTCCACTATAATCAATTGTGAATACAAATGGTCCTTCCAAGTTTTATAACTAAAAACTTGAAATATTAAGAAATTAAAAGAATACAAGAATATCTCAATTTGAGTGAAAACTCAAATTACCTCACCATGAAAAAACCTCTGAATTAATTAAAATTTTCAAACGGTTAATTACCCGGAATAATATGATGATACCCGTGAATTCACCTTCACAAAACCTCTCAATTTACTGCGCTGCACTTGTTATTTTTCTCTCTTGTTCCGTTCCAAAAACAGCACTCTAATTGTTATCAAATTCATTACCTCACAAATCCCATATATATACTCCCTACGTCCCTATTTAAATGACGTTTTAAATATGGGCACAAGAATTAAGATAATGATTTGAAAGTATTAAATATAGTACTCAATTGTCTATAATACCCTTAAATCATTAATTTATCATAGCACAAGAGTTTAAAGTACCACAAAAAATAGGTAGAGTAATGAAGGGTAATTTTGGAAAAATTATCATTAATACTCCTAGATTTGAACAAACGTCAATTAATTAGGGACAAATAAAAAACTCTAAAACGTCATTTAAATAGGGACGGAGGGAGTACATACTCCCTAAATCCTAATTCAAGTCGGCGTGGGAATTCGCGCCATCCCAAATCCTTTTCCATATAATATATATTATATTCTGACTTAGGAATCCTAGCAGCAAGTCCCTTTCCTAATCACGGCTTGCTTTGGAATTCTAATTCCTTTTCAATTTTTGAAAACATACATACCAAAATTAAAAATACTCCTAATTTAAATAGGATAATCTCATGAGTTTGAACCCCACAAACCCAACACCTGAAACGCTACCTATGGTGAAATGTACAAGACATTTAGTTATCGTACTATGATTCAGAACAATAATACCTAGTACGCAAAATGTAAGACAATAAGAGTTCTCTAGTAATCTTGGGTGACCCACAAAAAGGGCATTAGAAGGAAGGAGGAAAAAAAATCTGAAAAAAAATTCCGCATATGTTTGAAACATGAGATCACTAACTCAAAGCCACCTTACTAGCAAAAGGAGGGGAAAAATTGAATATCATAGGAGTATAGGACTAACTAAAAAAGTTTCTGCCAAATCATCAATAAAATGTAAAAACACATTAAAAATATATAAACTACTCCCTCCGTCCCAAGATAAATTTTGGTGGACTTTTCACGCATATTAAGAAGATGAATGAAATGATAAAATTACCCATAATAATATGTCATTAATTATTTTCAATGTAGGTGAGAGAATGACTTTCTAGTTATTCAATTCAAAATATTCTCTCTCCATACTTATTAAATATGGAGAGAGAATTAGAATAAAAAAGTATGAGATATTTAATGCTACGGGTATAATAGTAAAAAAATGTGTAAAAACTTGGTTATTAAAGGAAAGTGGACATTTAACATGAGACTATCCAAAATAGTAATAAAGACTTTTATCATGGCGCGAATGGAGTACAAGCGTACCTTTCCAAAAGCGTCATGATCCCAAACTTCCAACATTAGCAAATCATGTAAACCATCTTCGACAACAAAGTCAAATGTTTGATTCCAAACTGGATCCAACGAGTTATTTACTACCTGACAATGAGGAAAAATATGAGATTCATGATTATGTATAAGGCGCCCGAGGGAAATTTGGGGATTACACAGAGACAGGGGCGGATCTATATACGAGGCAACGTACTCTTGTTGGAATTTTTCTTATATAGGTATAGGGGCAGGGTAGATATGTAAATTAATAAATTCAAAGGGGCAGATTAATGTAAGAGTTAAACTTGGAGGGGCAAAAAAAATTTCGTAAACCAATTCTAAATACAAGTACAAAAATTTTCTTAGTTCTAAGGCATGATGAAATCTTAGAAGTACAAAACTTGTTTATGCTTTGAAATTAATTCATGGTTTTGTTTGAATATAGAAAACAAATTTGATTTGAGGCTTAGAGCATTTGGAGAATCATTCAAATTAAACTATAACAAAGAACCGAAATAAGTTTTTAAATTGTATCTAAATATTTTTTATTTGAAATTCCTTTTTTAGTTTGGATTATGAATATTTATTACAATTTGTACACATTATTATGATTAGTTAATATTATGATTAGTTCAAGTTTTCTTTATTTAACTTTAATAAAAAAATTTAATTAAAATACGTCCGAGTCTATTTTACCAAAAGTAATTAGTAGGTCAACAAGATAAATGTCCATATTAATTGAGATAAAGTCTTCTCCTGCTAATATATCTTTAATAATGAAAATGGGGATCACATATATAAGAAAAAAGTTGTTCACAAATAGAGTAAAGTTTCCTAAGAAATCATGTACTCATTGAGTTTTAAAATGGATAGAAAAGAAATAAAATACATGGAAAATTTAAGTTTTATGTTTAATTCCTTTGTTACTAAGTTTTTTAATGAACAAAAAAGAAAAGAAAAGAATGAAAAACTTGGCTACTTTTCTTGCCAAAGTTTCCATCCAAAAATGGACAAATTTGGACGAAAAAATAAATAAAACTAATGTAAGGGTAAATCTATTAATCTAAATGTAAAAGTTAAATTTTCTTTACTTTTCCTTTATAAATTAAGTAACAACATAAACAAAACATACACGTTTTCTATTATTTTATTTTCTATCATAAATTGCGTTTTCTTTTCTTTTCCGTCTCAAATTCAGAAACACATAGTTCATTGAGAACTACGAAATCGAAAACTTACCCTGGTCTTTTGTTTTTGCTCAGTTTTTTTCATTGTAAGTACGATTTAAGGATCAGATTTTCCCATCAGATCTACAGCCGCAAATCTTCTGCAGATATTACTGTCACAGAAAGAACACCTCTAAGAATCACATCCTTTCTCTTTCCCAAGGCAGATTTTGCAGGATCACTAGTTTCTTTTCCATCAGATCCAGATTTGAGGGCCTTTTCCAATGCAGTTAATCTAAAGTCCTTGGTAAAAGGATTTGTGAGTGCACTCTTTGTGCCATAAGGACAAAATAAGAGCTCCAAATGCACCTAAAAATCCAAGAAAGAAATATAGAAGACAAATATGAGAAACTTTTACGATGCATTAAACAACGAAACTACAACACTCTGAAAATGAATTAAGTAAACAAATGCAAATAAATTTTTTTAGTTATTAGGGTAAGAAGATAAATGTGTATAATAAGATACTACATTCTCTCTATCGTGTACATGTGCAAGTACATACATAGGTGCACCTAACAACAAAAGCAAAGGAAAATTTATCTCAATAGAGTAGAAATTTTTGCATTAAACTCGAAAATCAAATTTTCGTGTTCATATGTAGGATTGGAAGATTTCGTTTTTTATGCTTATCCTTTATTCATAAGCCTATAAGTTTTAGGGAATAAGAGAGTTACATTTATGATAAACTACAACAGTAACTGAGTGAAATGAGCTAGCAAAAGCCCTGATAAGTTACTAAAGCCATACATAGGGTAAAACTAACTGAAAAGCTTATTTAAAATTTTTGGCAGAAGAAGCTTAATTGCAATATGTATTCTCTCCATCATCTAGTAAAGAAATTAAGCCATTCTTCTTCTTTCTAAATAAAACTCTTCATAAGTAACTCGTCTAATCTTAATGGCCAGATGAACATGTAAATGTAAATGCTACTAGAGTAACATGTTTATTTATATATTCTGGTGAACACCAAAAATTTTAACTCATTTTCTAATTTTAACTCTTTTGGATCCTAAAATAAGTTTATGTTCTTGTGGCGTCTGTCTTCTACTTGTTACAACACTACGATAGTCACAATAAGACTTGGGTCATCAAACTCATATAAATTTTAATATGGAGCTACTTTCTAACTAATTCATTCAAATTGAAACCTGTCCTTAATACTTCATCTGTCAAATTATAAGATCATTATGGACTTTTGAAAGTCAACTTGAGACATTTTCAAACTCAAAATCGAGATGCTTTTTTAAAAAGTATGAAACAATAAATTTTACAGTGAGTAGTACTTATTAGATAGTTTGCAATATTCATCATCGAGTTGACTAAAATTAAAGGAATTCATGTCACTTTTGAGTTTGAAACTGTCTTAAGTTGACTTCAAAAAGTCAATGATGATATTATAGTTCGGAGCGGAGGGAGTTTAACTTTATAAGAGATATCGAAACATGAAGATTTTTAGTTAGCATTTTCACCTTGCCTCTGTTTTTATTATCCCTTTGTATATGCAAATCCTTAACCAGTTTCAGCCATATGTCCTTGACCTTACCGGGCTCAAGGTCCTTAAGTGGGAATTGAGCACAACCAATGATCTCAGAAGCTTGGACTCCCTCGTCGTCAAATACTCTTACCGTCAAGTGTTGAGTAGTTTCATCTTCAACAATGAACTCAAAATGTTCATTCCATATCGGATTCAATTGGTTGTTCTGGAAAAAAAAATCATAGTTAAATTCACTTGCGGAGAAAAAAGAACGGGAAACAAACAAGCATTTGCAAATAAAAAGAAAAGGATATGAGCTATCTTACAATAGTTTTGCTAGTTTGCATCTTACTACACACGGGACGTATGAATAACTTTGCAAACGGATCGGATTTGCCAATGATGTCTTTATTCGTTAGCTCCATGGCTTGTATGAGCTTTACTTCTAGTGTTCCAACAGGTTTCAACTCAAGGTAACTAAAACAAAATTTGAGGGTGAGGAATATTTGTATCACCAATAATTACAAAACATATTTTTGTATATGCGTATAGATTTTATAGTTAGAATGAGATATGAACATAAAATCTCCTCTCAGAAGTTATAAGCAGAAACTATGAATCATATATATAGTAAGAAAATGCATTGAATCATATCCGCTTTGTTATCTTAGGTATTAATCCAGATAGCTCAATTCAACTATCAGGTCATGATGTAGGAACAAGATCTTGAAATGTTGGGTTTTCTTGTGGGTCCTTGTGACAACCCGGAAAATCGGATTGTCCAGAATTTAAGTTTAAAGAATTAGTTATTAATAAAATGAATTTTTATTAATACTATTATGTGCTATGTGTTCATTAATCGTTTTATAACCTAGAATGATTATTAAACTACGAGCTAGACTGAACGAGTAAAAATTTTCAAGAAGAAAATAAAAAATTTCCGGGAACAAAAATATTTCCGGCGAAAAAGACGAAATAGGCACTATTCACCCGTTTCTGCTCGGAGATTTATTTTGAAATTCCGAGAAGTTATTGATTACGTAAAATGTTGAGACGTGATGGAATATTCAATAATATTTCAGTTATGGCAAAAACGAAGTTTTTGCCTGCGGACTCAAAACCTAAGGTTAGGGAAAGTGAGTTCCGAGAATATAATGAGTACGTATAATAACTAGGGTTATTATGCGTGAGAAATACGAGTATGATACGAGTTATTATACGAGTATAGTACGAAGATTAGTACGACGTATAATACGAATATCGTACGAACAATATATGAAGAGAATACGAGAATACGAGAATACGAGAATACGAGAAAGGAATGCGTAGAATACGATAAGTCTTAATGGACTTTGTGTTCATGGACTTTGTAGAATCCAATTGGACTTGGATTATGTCAAGCCCAATGCTTTGAGAAATCAAGCCCAAGATTGGCCCAATAAGAATTAGGGTTAAGGCCCAAACCAAGAAAAGAAACCGCGGATCGAACTGTGGGTAAACGGATGGGTAAGAACCATTAGGGCAACCCATGGGGTGACCCATGGGCATGTGGGCCGGCCATTTGGCCACCAAGTAAGGGTGGTGGCCAAGTAAACTTGGTGGCTAAGTTTGGAATAGTAAGGAGGTGGGGGCGGAATGACCGATTTGCCCTAAGCTTTGGTTTTCTATAAATAGAAAGCTTAAATTCATTATTTTGGATTTATGAAAATCCTACACCTTAGAGAGAGAGCTTGAGAGCTTGGAGAAGAAGAATAAGGAAGAGTATGAGCATGAATGCTCGGATCAAAAGTGATCGAGAATTAGAAAAGCTCGCAAATCGCCGGCTTTGTCTAACGGAAGAGGATTAAAGAAGAACGGTAATCCGAACCCTAGTTTCTTCTATTATTTTCTTTAAGTTTAATATGTTAAAACATAACTTAATGAGAATAAGAAGTAAAAGAGATTAGTAATGATTTCATATGGTTGAAATCATGAGAAAACGAATAAATAAGAATTAGAAGTTTAGTTTGTAAATTTCTTAAGGAAGTATAAGATTGGTAAAGATTTTGAGCGATCCGAATGAATCCTAAGAACGAGTAGGTGAAATAAGTAAGGAATGATGTTCTATAACATCAAATTCCAAGAAAAAGTAGAATCGTAATCCAAAATATCGATTAAAATGAAGAAAGCGAAGAACGCGAAGAATGTTGTTGATGGACAAATTTAAAACCATCGTAGTGTAATTGTTGTTGATGGACAAATTTAAAACCATCGCGTATAAGTTAGTTGCTTATTGCTTGGTTAGGAACGTTAGAAACGTTCATGAAGAACGGATTAAAATTGAAATTTATAACGAAGTTATGGCGAAATTTTAAATAAAACGAGCGAGAATTAGAAAGTTAGTAAATGAACCCGAACGTATAGGGTTTCATAAGAATGTAAGAGAATGTTGAAAACGTGAGTCGTAGACTCAAGAACGAACGAATTCCGAATTCGGATGACCGAATTACGGACGAATGAACGAAGAACGTTAATAACGTAAAAATGAACGAAGAGTGAAGATTAAGCCAATTGAATGGCATGTTAACGGATTCAGAACGAAATTCTGTCCGTGGCTAATCGAAGTACATAAGATAAGGAAGAGAATGGATTTGGAACGACCTCGTTCCGAGTTATAACGAAGAAGTTATGAGATTTCGAAATCAGCGTCTCAAACTTGTAAAAGACTTAGAAAAATTTTCTAGGTTTCATACTCGGCATGCCATGTTATGAAGTCGTGCCTTGAGGCCGTGTAATAGCGGCGAAACTCGGGCCATTAGTCTGCTTCTAATTGGCTATGCAATGAGAAGAAAAAGAGAAGGGCATGAGCGCATGGCGCAAAGTCTGAGGCAATACCACCGAAATGAGATTTTAATTGCTCAATTTCTCGAGGGATGTGCAAGAAAGAAGTATAAACATAATGTTCAACTAATGTAACACTTAGTCAAGTGTTTTAAACCTTTAATAAAGGTTGAATGAAAAGATTAAACGAGATTTAAAAGATAAAGAATGTGGAAGCGAGTTACGGAACCGATGTCCGGGGACCGTAGTCGCGACAAACGAACGTGAGGGATTACTATGATTGTGATTCCTTAGACGTTGAGTGACAAAAGTAATGTATAACATTTTGATGTTATGACATGGCAATGAGAGATGAATGTAAAGCGTTTAGATGCTGTGAACGCAATGTTGTTGCGATGAACGATCGGTCTTAGCATACAACGAACATTATGGCTTTGACATCAAGAAATTATAATGAACATGGGGTTCATGGGATGGATAACGATCAAAAGCGATTAAAACCTTGGTTAAAGGTTGAATAGAATTAAGAGGCGAGCAATGTAAACGTTGAATACGTAAACGATTCTCGTAAATCGTATTCACGTCGGACGAACGTTCTAAGTATACCCTGGTTGTATGATTTAGACGTTGACAAAGGTAGTAAGTAAGATACGAATGATATCAAGAGAGCCGTAGCGAACGGTAATAAGATTACTGAAAGCCGAATATAAGTCGGATGAGAATGTTAGAATGAAGGTAAGCGTTGAATACTTTAACTAATGTGAAGGTTGAGTGTACGCGAATATTAAACGGGTAGAACTTACACCCCGTGTATGGTTTGACCGTAGAATAACGAAGACCATTGATTAAAGCTGTGAGCAATGAAGAAGCTTATTTAAAGACAAGTACGTATAATGTAAAAGAAGCTGAGTTAATGTTTATAACTTGGATGACGCTCCGAGTCGAATGAACCGGACGTTGTAAGAGAAGAATAAAGTAACGTAAAATACTTAACGCTATAAATGCGTAGAATGAATATGAAATGATCGTTCTGAGTATACAAAAGACCCGTATATGACTTGCGACGATGATGAATGAATCTCGAGGTATGGCATTTAGTTGCCGTAAAGCCATAAGGAATATGAATTTGACTTAACGAACATTATAGTTTAATAGTTCGGACAAGTTAAGATAAGTTAGGTTGTAGTACAATTGTAACCTTTGATGGTTGACATATGGGAGCTGGGCTAAACAATTCCTTCAAAGAGCGAAGGTATATACAAACCGGCAACCGATCTAACTCAACGCTGTGTGCAAGGTGTAGACGAGGACGAACTTGTTTGTTGGTTGTTTGTGGAAACCACTCGAGTACCATATGGACTATTAGCGAGAGACGCGATGTGTCCTGAGTCCTAGAAAAGTTATAAGAAGAAGATAAGAATGTAAATCATCAAAGATGATGAACGTAATGAGTAAGACATCTCCGTATGTCAAGAAGCCGTTAACCGATAAAGGAAGTTGGTCGCGTAAACTTAGATTATAAGAACGTGAACCCTAAGAAGTAAAGTAAAGTAAACCAATGCGTAAGTCAAGTATATGACTAATTGGTACACGTGTTATTTCCTTATGTCTTTGCGTAGAATTGGAATGAGCGATTCAACAGTAAACTATAAGTCAGAAGCGTAAGTAAGGCAAGTTTCTTAACTTCATTCATACTATATGAATGCTAGTTTCTTAAACTTCTCGGATGTTGAACTTGAGAAGTTACATTACATGTCTTGAATGTGTGATATTTGTACAAGGTGGTAGAACGTGTGAGGCCGTGTGCCACAATGTGAGCACTTCAAAGTTTTTTGAGATGAACTGTTCTATGATTGAATCTGTTCAATATGAGTATGTTCTGCTTATACATGAACCGTTATTGTTAGAGTCTCCGTGCTAATGATTACAGCCAGACGGGATGTGTATAAATAAAAGATAGAGAAATGAAAGTATTTCAAAGTGAATATGACTAATGTTTTAAGATGATAGGAATCGAGACTATTCCTATTATTCAAGCTGCTTCATAACCTTTGTTCGGTTATTGAAGTTCTAAAGAAATGTTTAAACTCTTGAAGTTGTTTGTTCAACCATTATGACTTCTTTGGGACAATTGAATGCTCACCTTGCTTTTAAATAAAAACATTTTCAGCGAACGATGTTAGAAAGCACTTAAGGATCCCGTAAAGATCAAGCTGAGCGGTATCCAGACGATGTGCCATTCATTATATGAATGAGCGTGAAGATCAAGCGAAGACTTGTAATATAGAATGATAGAATTAAACTATAGAATAGTTTAATGAACGATTATGTATCCTTGGTGGCGGATAAAAGTCACTTGTACAAGATGTAAAGAATAATGTAATTATCATTATTTGTAATGAAAGAGGTTTTATGGTTATCGAACCTGGGATTTGAGAATGTATGTCGTTATATTTAGTTATATAATGATGTATGTTTGGAAGAAGACCGGAATCCGGATGTGAAAATAGACCGGATTTCGGGGCGTCACAGTCCTCACCCAAGAGGTGACAAATCAAATTGGGCAAGCTTGGTGACTCACGGAAGAAACTTGGGAAGAAAAGAAAAAGGACTTCTGTCCTTTTTGGTTTCTTTAACAAGTTGGTGACTCATGCACACATTTATATATATATGCATGGTACATATATATATATATATATATATATATATATATATATATATGAAAAAAAAACAACAACAAAGGAATTGGTGTCTTGATTTTTCTTACAAGATCAAGGTGTACATATAAATGTTGTAGGAGAGAAAAAAAGACATATATAGGTCCTTTGCCTATTTAATCTCCAAGGTTGCTAAGTGAAAATCTATCGGAGAAAGGATCTCATCGTGGAGAAGGGTGAAAGTGAGAGAAATCCCATCCGAGAGAAGGGTGGAAGAGAAAGAAAAGCCAAAAGAGAGCCAAGAGAGAAAAATAGAAAGAAAAAAGATTAAAACAACTAGGTGAGTTGTTTGCGTTCCATCACAGGGTTATTGTACTGAAGTAATTTGAGTGTGTACTCAAATTAAGATATCTTTGTATTCTCTCAGTTTATTATAGTTATTTTTCGAATATCGTCCCTTGATTTTTGCCTCTTAGTTTTAGAGGGTTTTCTACGTAAAAATTTTGGTGTCTTGTGCTTGGTTATTTCTATTTTATTATTTCCTGTAGTGGTTATTATTTTGGTGGAATAACAAATTTAATCTGTTTGGCATGTACTCGTGTTTTTGTAGTTTAATTTATCAAAGACAACATTATTTGAGAGGTGATTTTTTCCCAACAAGTGGTATTAGAGGTAAGGTTATTTGCTAGGTTATTTTTGATAAATTTTATGGAGGAATCAATCGGAGTCATGATTTAATTGACATCTTCAAAATTTTCGATCTGGAAGCCCGGAATGGAGGATATCTTTTATTGCAAGAATTTTAATGATCTGTTGGAGCTTAAGGAGTGAAGCCCACGGATAAATCTGAGGATGATAGGAAAAAGATAAACAGGGAGACTATTGGTCACATCTGGCAGTGGATTGATCAAAATGTATTCCACCATGTTTCGTAGGAGATGGAAGTTCACTAAAGGGAGTCTAGTGGTGACTAGAGGAAAGAAGGCAAACACTCTTTACACAATGCGGACGCATGTGGAAGGTGTTGAAGATGGAGGAGTTGGGTATAAAAGATGTGGTACAAAGTTATGCAAGATGGAAGAAAAGCCTTTAATGAGAATCACGAGAAGAAAGCTCTTCACTTTAGATGGGTACCAGAAGTGAAGAAGGAAAGTGATGGCTCACAGTCAAGGTATAAAGAGGCTCTGAAATAATTTGGCAGAAAAAAAATCTGTCAAGTTTGAGTTATATCCTCCAATCGAGATTAACCATGTCAATGAGATAAAGTCGGGCATGAAGAATGTTGAAAATTTCAAGAAGCTTGAGTGGAGTCAAGACTTCGTTGGGATTAACTCCAAGTGAGTAGTTGTGGTTTGGTATACAAATTCAGTCTTGGAAGGTTTTACAGAAGCAGACATGGCATGTTTCAAAGGGTATTTGTTTACTTTTGCAGGGGGAGTTGTGTTATAGCAATCCAAGTTGTAAAAGTGTGTTGTTTTGTCTACTACTGAGTTGGAATACATTGTCACTACTAAAGTTGGAATACATTGCCGCTACTGAAGTTGGCAATGAGATGTTATAGTCGAAACGATTTCTCCAATAGCTGGATTTGACATAGGTATCGACTTTAAGGGGTTAAATGCTTATTTAGTCACTGTACTATACGTCAACTTACAAGTGAGTCACTAAACCGATTTTTCTTACAGTCAACTCACTATACCTTATTTTACTAACAAAAATTTTATATTTTGTCTTTGACTGTTAAATTTTTAACAGAAGTTTGACGTGGCGCTTACGTGGCTTAATTTTTTCAATATAAATTGATGACTAGGCCTAAACATGCTTATGTGTAATTTTAAAATTATTTCAAATATTTTTCACAATTATTTATCATTTGAGGTAAATATGTCAAACTACATTTATCTAACATTAAAATTAACTCAATAAAATATTTTATCTATCATCTTCCTCATCTCTCTCTCTCTCCACTTACGGATCTCTTTCTCTCTCCACTTACGGATCTGTCTCTCTCTCTCCACTTAAGCCGCTTACAGATCTAACCATGTTATGCAACATCATAATGATTCATCACTTATCATGATGATTTATTTATCTAATAATATTTTTGATGGTGCGAGAACAAATTTGGGGTAAGAGCTATCACGGTGCGGTGGTTTTCGATTCCTTCTTATCCTCCATCATAATAGCCAATTAGATCTCAAATTAATGATTACTGCAGTGAAAATGGCATGGCCTTGGCTTGGTTTCATGGAGGTTAAACATATTGAGCAATTAGTAGATCTAGGCTTTTGAAGGTTTCATGGAGGTTAAACGAAGAAGGAGATGAACAGTACCAACATTTAGCTAATTTAAATGTTAAAATAATCATTTTACTACATTTAATTTATTAATTTTTCAAGTAAAAAATGCATGCATGTAAATGTCAAAATAAATTTATAAATATGTATGTATATAAAATCAATAAGATTTGATTTGTAATTTTAGTATATTTTAATTTTATAATTTTTTAAATAATCATACTTGTTATTAATTATCTAAAATTTATTTTCTAATTTCTATTATTATATTTGTAAATAATAATTCAATGAAAATTCATTTGACATGAATTACAAAAATAATTAAATATATATTTCATCTATTTTCTTATTTTTTGGCAAAATTTTCTAATTTATATAATAGTATTTGTAAAGAATTAAATAAAAATTAATTTGATATTCATTACAAAATAATTGAATATATTTTTCATTTATTTTCTTATTTTTTTTAACTTTTCTAATTTATATTATTATATTTATAAATAATTAAACAAAAATTCATTTGATATTAATTTCAAAATATTTTAAACATATTTTATTTATTTATTTTCTTATTTTTTTAGCAAACTTTTCTAATTTATATTATTATTTGTAAAGAATTAAATAAAAATCATTTGGTATTAATTACAAAAATAATTAAATATATTTTTCATTAATTTTATTGTCTTTTTTTCGCTAACTTTTCTAATTTATTTTAACATATGTTTGTTTTATTTGCTATTTTTTTTACTTTGTTTTATTTTTAAAAAAATCTTTCATTTCCACTCAAAATTGGTCACATTATACATGTCACTTTCTCTCTCTTTCACGTAAAAAAGCCAACCAGACTTAACGGTGATGTGGCAAATTCCGTCTAAAAGTCAACAGACTTAACTAATTTCTAACGTTTTGTAAGTAAACACAAGTTCAGTGAGTTGACTGTAAGAAAAATCGGTTTAGTGACTTACTTGTAAGTTGACGTATAGTACAGTGACTAAATAAGCATTTAACCCCGACTTTAAGTGACGGGTTCATGGTGAATACCTCATCTCATGGGTTTGGAGGGGAAGATTGTTAGGTAAACTTGGCGACTCACGAAAGAAAATTGGGAATAAAAGAAAAGGACTAAATTCCAAATTGCACCCAAAACTTTAACTATAAAATTGATTTGCACCATAAATTTTATTTTGAATTAAATGCACCATAAATTTTGAGTTGGACTCAATTTCACCAATTAATTTTTCTTACAAAATTATAAAATTATTTTTAAAACAATTATTATTTTTAAAAAATATTTTATTTTAATATATTAAAAATAATTATTATTTTAAATATTTTTAAAAATAATTATTTTTTCAAGAAAATATTAGAAACTTATATTTTTCATAATATGAGTAAATTTAATAAAATATAGATTCAAAAAATTAAATAAGAAAATAAAACTTTATTTTAAAAAGAAAAGTAGTTTTTTTCATATTTTATGCAAAAATTATTTTCAAAAAAATTATGTCTTTACCATTATTATTATATGTATTCTAAATATTAGAATTTTAAAAACTAAAACAAAAATAGAAATTAAAATACAAAAAAAAGTAAAAGATAAATAAAAAAAGTGATTTAAATTTTTTAAAGAAAAGAAATTAAAAGGTTTTAAAAATAATAATTATTTTCAAGAAAAAAAATCAATTTTTTTAATTTTTAAAAAAAATTAGTAAATTTTACAAAATATAGATTCAAAAAATAAACATTATTTTGAAAAAAAAAAAAAAAAATGAGTCAAATTTCATAAAATCTAGATTAAAAAAAGTAAACAAAAAACTTTATTTTCATAAAACTAAAAATAGAAAGTTTTTATTTTTTTAAAGATGTGTACATTTTCATAAAAATAATTAAAAATTAAAAAATTTAACTTTAATTTTTTTGAATCTATATTTTATAAAACTTTACTCATTTAAAAAAAAATAAAGTTTCTAATATTTTTTCTCGAAAATAATAATTATTTTAAACTTTTAAAAATAATATTTTATTTTGATATATTAAAATAATTATTATTCTAAAAATAATATTTTATTTTAAAATATTAAAATTATATTTTATTTTAAAGTATTAAAAATAATTGTTTTTAATATAAATATTATTTAAAACTTTTTTATTTTTTTTAAAAAAAATAATTGGTGAAATTGGGGTTGGGTTGGGTCAAAATAGGTCGGGTTAGGGTCAAAAAACGCCAGAGAATATCACTTTAAGAACTTAATTAGCGAAAAATGAACTTTAGGAACCACTTTAAAACTGAGTGACAATTTGGAGAGATAGAAGTGTGTATATATATATATATATATAGAGAGAGAGAGAGAGCTTCCTATGCGGACCAACATACTATATACATATATATATATATATATATATATATATATATATATATATATATATATAGATTGCAAGAAGAAAAAGGACAACAAAGGAATTGGTGTCTTAATTTTTCTTGCAGGGTTGTGTGCCACATATACACATGTTGTAGGAGAGAGAAAAAGGACATAGGTCCTTTGCCTATTTAATCTCCAAGGTTGCCAAGTAAAAATTTATCCGAGAAATCTCATCCCAGAAAAATCTCATCCCAGAGAAGGGTGGAAGAGAAAAATCTCATCTCAGAGAAGGGTGGAAGAGAGAGATTGGGTTCAATACTAAATTTTATTTTGAATTAAATGCACTCTAAACTTTGAGTTTCAATACAATTTGCACCTTTCACACTAAAGTTTAGGGTGCAAATTATTTTGAGGTAGAGGATGCAAATTGTTTTGAAACTCAAAATTTAAGATGCATTTAATTCAAAATAAAAGTGAGGATGCAAATCAATTTTAGGATTAAAGTTTAGGGTCCAAATTGGAGATTAGTCCAAGAAAAAGGACTTTTGTCCTTTTGGTTTTTTTAACAAGTTGGTGACTCATGCGCGCGCGCGCGCGCGCACACACACACACACACACATATATATATATATATATATATAGTTTGCAGGAAGAAAAAGGACAATAAAGGAATTGGTGTCTTGATTTTTCTTGCAAGGTTGTGTGGCACATATACAGGTTGTAGGAGAGAGAAAAAGGACAGGTCCTTTTCCTATTTAATCTCCAAGGTTGCTAAGTGAAAATCTATTCGAGAAAGGATCTCATTTGGGAGAAGGGTGGAAGAGAGAGAAATCTCATCCGAGAGAGAGGTGAAAGAGAGAAAGAAAAGCCAAGAGAGAAAAAGATTAAAACAACTAGGTATGTTGTTGGGGTTCCATCACAGGGTTATTATGGTGAATTAATTTGCGTGTGTTCTCAAATTAAGATATCTTTATATTCTCTTAGTTTATTACAGTGATTTTTTGAAGATCGTTGTAATACCCGGTAAAAATTAATTAATAAATAAATATTAAATAATAAAAGATTATTTTGTTTTACAAACATATTAATTGGACTTTGTCATTTATTTGGGTCAAACTAGTATTTAATTTATATGGGCTAATAAATATTAATAAGCGTGGATAAATTAATTGGTAAACTTGGGCTTTAAACTAAGTGGATCTAATTTATAATTGTATAATTTTAAAATCCTATTAAAATTTGGAGAGTTAATAAAATATATTAATTAATAAATGACAAGTAAAACCTAATCTTACTTTCTTATACTGAATCGGAAGAAAAAAAAAAGGGGGCAACGATCGAGAGAATCAATGCAAGCATGAGGAGATCAACCCATTTTCAATTGCCAATGATTTTCTGGTAAGTGATGACAGTCAAGTTTTGCTGCAGGTTTGACAATTTCTATATATATATATATATATATATATATATATTTTGGGGATTATATATATATAATACGTTGGTTGAAAACTTGCAGGTCTTGAGTTGCGTCATTTTTATATATATTATTTTAATAAACTTGTAAATGGAATTAGTAAATCAAATTGAAGTTATGTATATTAATTTGAATTAATTAATTTTGTCGACATAATTATAAAAGTTCTTAATAATAAATTTAATAGTATTATGTTATAAATGATTGGATTGTAATAAAATCTTATTAAATTATTTAGATTGAATCGGAGAGAGTCTAAACGAGTTTTTGGAATATAAATTTGGGTATTGCATTATCGATTCTAGTACAGATTCCATACTCATTCAAATGATACTCTTTAATTTTAGTTGTTCGTTTTGCTTCTCGTTTTTTATTTCAAATATTGTCTCGATACCTTGATTTTAGTGAAGTTCATATAATGATTTATTTTGACCTTTAGAATATCATAACTTGTACTCTTTGAACTCGTTTATCATGTTTAATATTTATTTCGATTCTCGTAGTGATGTATGTTAGTATATTTTGGAGACTTGTGTTGATGATTCGCTTCGATTTAACATGTACATCGTTAGAACCACTTTGTGTTGATATTTTTTGTCGCATGTGTTGTGACATTATATTTTTGTTAGAATACTAGTAGGGTATACGACCTATAACCACCGTGGGGTACCACAGTGGCGTATCTATCGGCACCGAGGCACGACACCGCGATGTGATCAGTCCACGACGTCTCCGTTTTGTGCTCCGGTGGGAGTTGGCCATTTGGTGTTTTGTTGTGGGAGGCGTATGGGTCGACCCTAGTTTTATGTTCTGTTCTGTTTTGCGGATTGGTGATGTTTGTACCAAACACACCTTCCAATTTTACATGCATTGGATTCGCGGTCCAATGTATGTGACTTGCCTGTGTGGCATTATTTGACTTGCCTGTGTGGCATTATTTTGACTTATCTGTGTGGCAATGTATATTTCTGAGCTCGGTATGAAATAACACCTAGCCATTTGATTCAGCCTATTATTTCGTTGTGTTAGTTTTGTTCGTTTCGTTTCAGTTAGTTTCGTTTTATTTCATTTAATTGAGTTAGTTATTTCGCTTCATTAATTGCATTCTATATCCGTACTGGGCATTTGGCTCATCTTTATTTTTCTTCCCAAGCGGTGTCGAGGAATCGAGGCGCAAGTGTGACGAGAGCTCCTTCATCCAATAATTTTGATATATTTCGTTTAAAGCTATGATACATTGATTTATTTGGAGTTGTAATAATTATTTGATTGTGATTTGAGCCAGTGTGGCATTTATTATGGTTTGTCTTAAAGACATTTAATTAGTTTAAGACTATTCTTTTGTGGATTAGAGCTTTCTTTATTAAATTCATCGGTTTTGTTATGTTTTGAGTAACCTCTCTTTCTATTTCTGGAAGGGGTGTTCTGAGTTTAGTATAAGAGCTTAGGTTCTTTCTTGTAGAAAACCTATTTAGGTTTGACACATGAGTTAGTTATGGGTGACTTACAGGTTAGGTTTTTTGTTACATTTTAATTTTACATTCGCCATCATATCGCCTATATTCGAATCATGTCTCTAATCCTTTTGTTCTCTATTCGTTGATCTCTTTGTTAGATGGCTCATAGATCCGCTTGAGTTGTTGGGGAGGCGAGGCAACAATAGGGTAAGAGGTGAGGTCACCCCAATGAAGCAACCTAATGATCGGATGAATGCTCAATTGGCTACCTTGGTGAATCGAGCGAATGAATCGGGCTTTACCTCGATTGGTGGCACAGTTGTTATGTACAAGCAATCTGACAATGACCACCACCGTAAATTCTGAGCGAGAGAACCCGGAAATAATGGTCCTGAGCAAACGAAGAGGAGGGAATCGAGATGGTATTGATCGGTGAGTGGTTCCAATGTATGTGTGGTTGGAAGGTTTGAAGCGAAACCACAGTCATTCAATTCTGCCCCGACTCCAATTAACGCAGAGAATTGGATTACCCATCTGGAGAAGATTTTTGATGTGTTGGGGTGTTTAGATAATCAGAAAGTATTACTTGCTGCTTACAAGCTGGAAGGGGATGCGCAGAGCTGGTGGAAAGCGTTGAAAACAACAAAGGGTGATGGTCATGTTGAGGCACTTAGCCGGACAGAGTTTTGTGAGGTCTTTTATCAGCAGTATTTCCCAGCTGCTGATAAAGAGGCCTATGCTAGAGACTATCTGTCGATTCGGCAGAAAGATGATGAGTCCATCACGGATTTCATGACCGGTTCACGAGGTTGGCGAAACTTTGCGGGGAACCTCGGCGAGGACGACAATGAAACAAAGAGAGAAAGTTCAAGTGGCGGACTTCATTATAGGTATCGCCACATCTTATTAACAACAAGTTTCCGATGTGTGATCGGTGTAGCTAATCGGCCAAGAATATTGAGATGGAAGCGACAGGACTTTCGGTCTTCTAAACCGGAAAAGAGTCGAAGAGGGATAGAGATGACCAAAGAGGTCAAACTTGATTCAGCATGGGAGAAATCGGTGGTCGATTGAATAGAACCGTGGTGGTCAGGCGAGGCGATGGCGTGGCGAGAATCGAATAGGGGTTATCGGCAGATGCCTCGGCAGGGCAAAATCGCCATGACTTCGACTACCTTGGTATGGATGAATCGTCGCCGATGGGGCATAATCGTCGTGAGGTAAAATCAGGGTCGTTATCCGGGACCAGCTGGTGGGGGTAACCCTAATCTTATCCCGATAGCTCCTTGTGCTACTTGTGGGGCTAATCATCCGGGGAGGCAGTGCCACAGACTCACCGGTGCATGCTTCTTATGTGGACAGATGGGTCACATTGCTAGGGATTGTATCGGTCCACGCGGAAATGGTGGAGGTGGTGATAATAGTGGCAATGGAGGTCAGCGTCAGGGTGGTCGAGTATTTGCCTTGACATATAACCAGGCGGCAGGTGCGCTAGGTACTGTTTCTGGCACTCTTTTAGTTGGCATTCGTGAGGCTTCTATTTTGTTTGATACGGGTTCTACTCATTCCGTTGTTGCTCAGTCTTTTGTTCGGCACCTGGGTGTGCCATCTCAGTCTTTAGATTATGTTATGTCTATTGCTACCCCGATGGGGACTTCTGTTGTTATTTCTGATTTGTATCGAGGGTGTCCAATAAGTTTTGGGGATAAGATTCGTAGGGCTAATCTTCTTCCGATGAGTATGCACGATTTTGATGTCATTCTTGGGATGGACTGGTTGGATAAGCACCAGGCCACTATCGATTGTCAGGCGAAGAAGGTTATATTTGGAGATGTGAAGTCTCCGAATTTAGTGTTCGGGGTTCACAACCAAGTAGGGTGGTGAAGTTGATTTCGACTTTGAAAATTTGGAAAGTTGGTGGCAAAGGGTTGTGAGGGGTATTTGGCGTTTGTGAAAGATACCTCTAAGGGTGAGTCTCGTATTGAGATTGTTCCAATTGTTCGTGACTTTTCTGATGTGTTTCCTGAGGAGTTGTCGAGGTTGTCCACTGAACGAGAAGTGGAGTTTCTTTGTTGAGCTTATTCTTGGTGCGAGCTATCTACAAGGCGCCGATCGGATGGCACCATTGGAGTTGCGGGAGTTTGAAAGAAGCGATTCACGAGGAATTGTTAGATCGTGGTGTGATTCGCCCGAGTGTTTTGCCGTGGAGTGCTCCGGTCTTGTTTGTGAAGAAAAAGGACGGGTCTATGAGGCTATGTATAGACTACAAGGAGTTGAACAAGATTACCATCAGGAATCGGTATCCATTGCCGAGGATTGATGACTTGTTTGACCAACTTCAGGGGGCAAAATATTTTTTGAAAATAGACTTGAGGTCGGGTTATTATCAGTTGAGGGTAAGGGATGAGGATATTGCTAAGACGGCCTTTCGCACTCGCTATGGGCATTACGAGTTCTTGGTGATGCCATTCGGGTTGACTAACGCTCCGGCGGTGTTTATGGATTTGATACATCGAGTGTTCAGGGAGTACTTGGACCAATTTGTCATTGTCTTTATTGATGACATTTTGGTTTACTCCAAGTTTAAGGAAGAGCATGAGGAGCATCTTCGCACAGTGTTGGGGATTTTGCAGAAAGAGAAGTTGTATGCTAAATTCTCTAAATCGAGTTTTAGTTGGAGCGGTGTTGGCATTTTTGGGTCACGATGTTTCTGCTGAGGGCATTAAGGTGGATCATGCGAAGGTTGAGGCTATCACTAAATGGCCGAGACCTACTACAGTAACAGAGATTAGGAGTTTCTTGGGTTTGACACGGTATTATAGGCAGTTTGTGGAAGGGTTTTCCTTGCTTGCTTTACCATTAACCCAGTTGATGAGAAAGGGCGTGAAGTTTGTGTGGAATGAGGAGCGTGAGAAGAGTTTCGAGGAATTGAAGAAAGCGACTTGTGACACTCTATACTTGCATTCTTGTCGTCGGGGGACTGGAGGTTACCAGATTATAGTGATGCTTCTAAGAAGGACTTGGGGTGTGTTTTGATGCAACACGGTAAGGTGATTGCTTATGCTTCTAAGCAACTTAAACCTTATGAGGTGAACTACCCCACACATGATTTGGGTTAAGCGGCGATGATATTTGCCTTAAAGATTTGGAGGCATTATTTGTATGGAGAGACTTGTGATATCTTCACCGATCACAAAAATCTTAAATACATTTTCACTCAGAAGGAGCTCAATATGAGACAAAGGCGTTGGTTGGAGCTTCTAAAAGATTATGATGCGAGGATTCGGTATCACCCGGGAAAGGCAAATGTGGTTGCAGATGCTCTTAGCAGAAAGAGTTTTGGGAGTGTAGCAGCCCTTATTACACAACCTCAGCTTATTTTGGATATGGAGCGGATCGAGGTGGAGTTGTATGTACGAGGTTCAGATAGGCATTTGGCGGGTATGAGAGTGGAGCCCTCTCTTCTCTCATGGTCAAAGAAGCTCAAAAAGAAGATGGGGAGTTATGGGGTCCATGCAGAATCTAGAGGAGGCAATCGATCTGAGAGTTTCAGTATTGATGACCATGGTGTGATTTGGTTGGGTGAGCGGTTGTGTATGCGTCGGATCCAATCATTCGAGAGGTTGTGTTGGTGAGGCTCATAGTTCGCCATTTTCTATTCATCCCGGTTCTACAAAGATGTATAGGGATTTGAAGAAGAATTTTTTGGTGGAATGGGATGAAACGAGGCGTGGTTTGAATATGTTGGGAAGTGTCTTACTTGTCAACAAGTGAAGATAGAACATCAACGAGCTAATGGTTTCTTTGCAATGTTAGACATTCCGGTGTGGAAGTGGGAGGATATCACGATGGATTTTGTGATTTGGTTTGTAGAAGACTTTCGGGAAGAATGATGCCATATGGGTAGTAGTGGACCGATTTGACCAAATCGGCACACTTTTTGCTATCCATGAGGGTTACTCGGTGGATAGGTTGGCACATATCTTTCGGCGAGGATTGTTAGACTTCATGGTACTCCGGTGTCTATTGTTTCAGATCGGGACCCACGGTTCACTTCACGGTTTTGGAAAGGGTTCCAACGAGCTTGGGGTACTCGGCTCAACTTTAGTACTTCTTTTCATCCGCAAACTGATGGGCAATCCGAACGGACTATTCAAACATTAGAGGACATGTTGAGGTCTTGTGCACTTGAGTGGTCGGGTAATTGGGATGATTACTTGAGCCTAGTTGAGTTTATTATAACAACAATTGGCATCAAGTATTGGAATGTCTCCGTTTGAGGCACTGTATGGTAGAAAGTGTCGGGCACCACTTGTTGGGATGAGGTTGGCGAAAGGGCCATAGAAGGGCCTGAGTTAGTTCAAATCACTACGAAGAAGGTAGCGGTGGCTAAGGAGAAATTGAAGTCGGCTCGATCACGGCAGAAGTGTTATGCTGATAAGCATAGGAGGACTTTAGAGTTTGAACCTGGTGAGCATGTGTTTCTAAAAGTTTCTCCTTGGAAGGGCATTCAGCAATTCGGGTTGAAAGGAAAGCTTAGTCCACATTATATCGGCCCATTTGAGATTTTGGAGAGGGTTGGTGAGGTTGAATATCGGTTAGCTTTGCCTCCACAACTAGCTTTCATGTGCAATGATATGTTCATCGTGTAATCGGTGTTGAGGAGTTATCATTATCATCCGTTGCATGTGGTGCAATATCCATTCGATAAGATTCGGGAGTTATCATTATCATCCGTTGCTAGCTCATGTGCACAATGTATTTCATGTGTCGGTGTTGAGGAGTTATCATTATCATCCGTTGCATGTGGTGCAATATCCATTCGATAAGATTCGGGAGGATCTTACTTGTGAGAAGAAAACTGAGGCTATTTTGGATCTTCAAGAAAGGATTATGAGGAGGAAGACTATTCCGTTTGTTAAGGTTACGTGGAGGAACCATTCGGAGCGGAGAAAGCATTTGGGGAGAGCTTGAGGAGTTCATTCTGAGCGGAATATCCGCATCTTTTGATAATTAGGTACGTTCTATTCTTTTGATTCCGGGGCCGGAATTCTTTTAAGGGGTAGGTGATGTAATACCCGGTAAAAATTAATTAATAAATAAATATTAAATAATAAAAGATTATTTTGTTTTACAAACATATTAATTGGATTTTGTCATTTATTTGGGTCACACTAGTATTTAATTTATACGGGCTAATAAATATTAATAAGTGTGGATAAATTAATTGGTAAACTTGGGCTTTAAACTAAGTGGATCTAATTTATAATTGTATAATTTTAAAATCCTATTAAAATTTGGAGAGTTAATAAAATATATTAATTAATAAATGACAAGTAAAACCTAATCTTACTTTCTTATACGAATCGAAAGAAAAAAAAAAGAAAAAAGGGGGAGGGGAGGAGAGGGGAGGGAGGGGAGCAACGAATCGAAAGAACTAGACGAAGCCGCAAGGAGATCAACCCATTTTCAATTGCCAATGATTTTCTGGTAAGTGATGATAGTCAAGTTTTGCTGCAGGTTTGACAATTTTTATATATATATATATATATATATATATATAGTTTGATTGCATACATGATTTTCGTTATTATTTATATATATATATATTTGAGGATTATATATATATAATATGTTGGTTGAAAACTTACGGTCTTGAGTTGCGTCATTTTTTATATATATTATTTTAATAAACTTGTAAATGGAATTAGTAAATCAAATTGAAGTTATGTATATTAATTTGAATTAATTAATTTTGTCGACATAATTATAAAAGTTCTTAATAATAAATTTAATAGTATTATGTTATAAATGATTGGATTGTAATAAAATCTTATTAAATTATTTAGATTGAACGGAGAGAGTCTAAACGAGTTTTTGGAATATAAATTTGGGTATTGCATTATCGATTCTAGGTACAGATTCCATACTCATTCAGCGATACTCTTTAATTTTAGTTGTTCGTTTTGCTTCTCGTTTTTATTTCAAATATTGTCTCGATACCTTGATTTTAGTGAAGTTCATATGACAGTTTATTTTGACCTTTAGAATATCATAACTTGTACTCTTTGAACTCGTTTATCATGTTTAATATTTATTTCGATTCTCGTAGTGATGTACATGTTAGTATATTTTTGGAGACTTGTGTTGATGATTCGTTCGATTTAACATGTATACGTTAGAACCACTTTGTGTTGATATTTTGTCGCATGTGTTGTGACATTATATTTTTGTTAGAATACCGTAGGGTATACCTGAACTATAACCACCTGTGGGGGTACCATAGGCATGTCCTCTTGGCACCGAGGCATGACACCTTCCGTGGCGGTGTGATCGATCCACCAGGCGTCTCGCTTTGTGCTCTCGATGGGAGTTGGCCATTTGGTGTTTTGTTGTTGTGGGGCGTATGGGTCGACCTAGTTTTCCTGATTACATTACATTTTTGCGGATTGGTGATGTTTGTGCCAAACACACCTTCCAATTTTACATGCATTGGATTCGCGGTCCAATGTATGTGACTTGCCTGTGAGGCATTATTTGACTTGCCTGTGTGACATTATTTTGACTTGTCTGTGGCAATGTATATTTCTGAGCTCGGTATGAAATAACACCTAGCCATTTGATTCAGCCTATTATTTCGTTGTGTTAGTTTTGTTCGTTTCGTTTCAGTTAGTTTCGTTTTATTTCATTTAATTGAGTTAGTTATTTCGCTTCATTAATTGTATTCTATATCTGTATTGAGCATTTGGCTCATGCTGTGTTTTTCTTCCGGCAGGTAATCAGGGGAATCAAGGGCAAGTGTGACGAGAGCTCCCTTCTATCCAATAATTTTGATATATTTCGTTAGGCTATGATACATTGATTTATTTGGAGTTGTAATAATTATTTTAGATTGTGGTTTGAGCCAGTGTGACATTTATTATGGTTTGTCTTAAGACATTTAATTAGTTTAAGACTATTCTTTTGTGGATTAGAGCCTTGCTATTAAATTCATCAGTTTTGTTATGTTTTGAGTAACCTCTCTTTCTATTTCGGAAAGGGGGTGTTACAATCGTCCTATGGTTTTTACCTCTAGTTTTAGAGGGGTTTTCAAGTAAAATCTTGATGTCTTGTGCTTGGTTATTTCTATCTTATTACTTCCTACCATGATTATTATTTTGGTGGAACTAGGCATGTACTGGTGTTTTTGCTGTTTAATTTATCAAACACAACAGTATTTGGGTGGTGATTTTTTCCCAACATAAAAATCTAATCAAGATGATTCCTTTCAATTTTACATAAAAATAGTAAACAAACCATTATGTCCATGCATAAAAACAGTAAGCAAACTAAATAAAGAAGAAAACATGAGTCAAGCCTAGTTCTACAATATATGCTAGGTTTATGGTTGTGGGCAATAATATTCTTACTATTAATGTGCTTCTTTCAGAATAAGAATTTAGTGCAAATGATACCAACTCGAAAACTCCTAAATAACCATTTTTAAAGTCAATCACCCAAATGTTTTTTCAGTTAAGAGTTACTCATCATCTTACTTCCAATAGCTCTCTCTCTCTCTCTCTCTCTTTTTGTGTGTGTGTCTACATTGAAAGTATCAAGCAATACTTGGATGTGGTGAAAATACTGACTTGGGCAACTAGACTTTTTGGGATTGCTGCAAGGACTTGAATTGATGAAAATGAGAGGAAAAGGCCATTTTATTCCACCTTAAGAGAGGGGGGAGGCAAGTAGATGTTTATAGATTAGCACTAGCATACCTATAATCCCCTGCTATTATGGGTATAATTTGACGAACAGGCCATGTAATAGAATCTTCAATAGCATCTCGTATTGTTTCCTGTAATAATGAGAGTGAGACTTTTGTCATACAAATATATCAACAATAATATTGGTGCAATGAACTTATAATGTCTTAAAAATACAGTCCAAACAGTAAATTGAAATGCTTAGTTGTTCCTTCTTGCATATATGCCTCACTTGCATAAGGAAAGTAATCTTATATTTTTGAATGGAGGTATTACATAATATAGGTTCAGAAACCAACATCGAGGACATTGTTAAAGGATATACAAGAACAACCTCGTTCTAATCTCCATCCTGGCTTTAGGGTGCGATTTTTCTAACTCAATTTCAATATGGTAGAACTGAATTTATTGTGAGATACAGATTGTAATTCCTTGCAGATTCTCTCGCAAAAAGTTAAAACACTATAGGCTATTGAGAAAATATTACTACCTCCGTTCTAAATTATAAGATCACTACTGACTTTGAAAGTTGAATTGAAACATTTCCAAACTAAAAATTGAGATGATTCATCAAAATTATGAAACAATAAGTCTAACAATGAGTAATACTTTTTAGATAGTGTACAATATTCATCATTTAATTGACTAAAACTAAAAGAATTCATGTCAATTTTGAGCTTGAAAATGCCATAAGTTGACTTTAAAAAGTCAATAATGATTTTATATTTTGGAACGGAGGGAGTAGCTCAATAGATTTTCATCATTTGATCCTATAATATCATCACAAGAGCAAAAAAATCTACATAATTTAGAAAAATTATTTCTTGTTGAGATTGTTATTTAAAATGGATGATGAACATATTTTGGAAATTAAAAAAAATTAAATTTGAAAAGGCAAGGGAGAAATTTTGCAAATAGAAGCACAAGATTCACATATTTGATAAAGTCATCACTAGTAGAGAAAATCTTATCATGTTTAAACTTTTAGTTGAAATGGGCAATGACAGTTGTTTGAAACAAACTTCATAGCTTTCAGAAAAATAGGGGGAAAATTTAGTAGACAGAACCGGTCAGTAGATCCACATCTTGAAAAAATTCTGTATCTATTTCAGAAATTCTATTGTACTTTTCTTATATTGTTGTTACTGGTTTTCAAGCAATTCCGCTATTCATCATTTAGTGAACATCTTTGAAACTATATAATTAAAACACGGATTGCTTGTGTGCTGTGATAATATTATGGGAAGAAACTATATAAGGTTAGAAGATTACAGAATGAGCTGAAATACTAAAAGGAAAAACAGGATTATGAAATCTGCGCGCGCGGCGCGGGTGGGGGGTGAGGTGGGGTGGATATAATTTGTAAACTATGAATCGCATATAAAGGGCACTTAACTTATTTTATTCGGAGAATACATTTTGTTTCTTATTTGTTTTTACAATATTTCAGAGTGAGTACTCACTTAGAAGTTAGAACCAAATCATGCATTTGTGGTATGTTTTGACCTTCTTTGTAGAGGCATGCACGAGGGGCTTTAAATATTATCAATTTTAAGGTAAACCATTTTGTTGTGTATATATGCATGTTAAACACTTCTATTAAAATTTTTTTTTGTCAAACCTCAATAGCATCGGAAATTCCTGGAATTGCTGATATTTCCCCACCGATGACTTTTAGCGTAAACTCTAGATTTCTCTGCAGGCAGAAACATAGAAATATTTGTTAAGAACTCGCTCAATATAACAAAAAAAAGCATCATTTTATAATCTTTGGGTAAATCTCTCCTATAAAATAATTTCACTACGAATAAATGAAAGTCCGTTTATATTGTTTATTACTTGAAGTTTCATGTATGAGCCAAGCACTTAAAGAGAAAATGCATTCTTTAGTAGTGAATCCGTGAAGATTGTCCTATGATTCAGTTATTTATATATGAAATAGTTCATTTAGATGAATAAGAAAAACAAAAAAAAGATGAGAACTCACATTTTCTCTCAAAGAAAAACAAACAGCTCCAAAACAGGGAAACTCATTGACTAGTGGTTTGAAGATTAACCTGAAAACCCCAGTGAATCCGATGTTTTTGACCTGCAATTACAACAAACCTAAAATTTATATAAATTATAAGGGATAAATCAATACACTTTAGTAGATGTCATGACTCCAACTTCAAATATTTATCCAATGACTGAAAATACTTTGCATATATTATCAAAATAAACTTTAATGTCATTATGGAAACCATTGGAAAAGAACTGAAACATTTAAATAGAGTGTAAAATGTTGGTTGAAAGGTTGTTTGCATGCCATCATGTTGGAAAAAGCATGGACACCACAGAGCATAGTTTTCCTCTGTAGCAGACTAGCAGATGATATTAGTGAAAATACTGTCTACATATATAGTATGATATTAGTGAAGGTATTGTCTGCATACAGTGGTAATGTTATATGTGCCTTGAATTCTTGTTCAGGATCTGACTTTTAACCCCACCCAAATTATTTTGTGTGGCTACCCTAAGGAAAAGAAAGTTGAGCTTAAGTGGTGGTATGGAGGACTGAGGAGGAATTAACCTATTATGTTATTTGGGCCCATTTTGTTTTTTAGCCCGGCTATATATATGAAACTGTAGTTAGTGTTTCATTATTCTTTTCTTTCTCAGTTTTAACCGCTTTTTCACAACTTGTACTCTTCACACTTTGATACCTCTCACCCATGGTCTTTCCCGATTTGGGTTTTACACGTAAATCTTGTGTTCCATCGTTGATTTTTGTGTTTGCCATAGTTTGTTCTAACAGGTAAAAATATTTCTATGTCAAACAACAAAATCCAACAAATTGGGCAATAGATGTAGAAGGTGATTGAGTTTTGGAACCAGTGCTACAATATAAAGATGTTGGATAAATATGTAAGTGATTGTTTAGGAATTGAGTTGCCATTCCACCTTAATCATTGATTCCACTGAGGGGAGCCAATAATTTGGGGGAAGGGGGGTTATCAAGATGACCTTGAGATAAATGATAAGATAGTCTTTAACTAAAACTAAAATAAGACTAATCCCAGTTTATTTTGGTGGCTTTGAACATGTCCAACACAAATCTGAAGTTCAATTGAGCAGAAGACAATTTGAAAATCCTTTTCTAAGGTTTAAAGTAAAACGCCAAGTTCTTGGTAAACCAAGAACATGAAATTGAGTGCAACATCATCTAATTAAACTGTTGCCGCATCGAATAGTCATTAAGGAGATAAAGAAGAATACATATAATCCCATTACTATAACTACTGTAAAAAAACAGTTGTTACGGGGGAGGAAGGGTAGACCAGAAGAAAAATCAAAAGTCAACAAGATAAAAACAGTTGTTTAATGCCATTTTAGATTGTGTATATCATAGCATAAATATAATGATAAAAGGAGATCATGTGGTCATGCTAAGACAAAAAAAAAAGTAATTAAGTACGAATCCATAATAAATTACTCAAACTTCACGAGCAGTTTTTCCTATGAACTATCTTGAACATGTTAGCCATTTTAAGCCGGGGAACACAACATTATAACTTTATAATATAAAGAGTAAGAATTCAATAGTACATACCCGTTTTCTCCTTCAACCTGAGTTTCTTTCTTTAGAACGTATATAGTTAATTGATTTATAGGGATAATTTATAACATGATGAAGTATGCAAGCAGTATTGTTCATGCAGGAAGGACCAATCTATTTTGTTCCTAAGTTAACAAAGAATAGATTAATATAGTAATATTTAACATAAAGCATAAGAAAGATTATGATTAATACAAATTTAAGTTCGGATAACCTGTATAGGTAGTCCAACACCAACTCTTGTTCTAATGTCAAGTACAATATTTGGGTTTCCATCCCACTGCATGTCCAACTCCATGGTGATTGCTCCGGCATCACCTTCAATAATAGATACTCCTGAAAGACATTAACAATGCATATGCGGATCAACCAATTTATTGAAAATGAACATAATTAATGTTATTACTCCATAATCTGTCACAGACAATACCATGATCACTCATACGTACTTAGCTATGTTTGTTTGCAAATACTTTGCAATTATGTGCATGGGATTGAACTTTTTAAACTTATTTATACTAGTTTAATTCCTTTAAGAACTTTTTTATACTTGGATTAGTCCGAAGATGACAACCCAATGGACTATTTTTTATTTTGGGTTTCTAAGTCATTTATGAGGAACTACATATTCCTGAGGAGGATGGTGGGACTAAATAGTACCCTTTTTGAGATATGAAATGGCCTTAGGACTAAAAAAGCAGTTCGTGAGACTATCATCATAGGACTAATTCAACAATAGAAAAGAATTTAAAGGCATTAAACTAATATAAAGTATAAATAGTCCAGTCCTATCCAACATAATTGCAAACAAACATCAAAAATATATTACAATACCAGGATTCGAACTAACCTGTGAATTGTGGAGCAACAGTACCAAGGGTCAACTTTGAAAATGTCAGAGCAGCTAAGATAGAGGGTCTGTATTGCTCAAGGATTGGCTCCACAGAGCTTCTTATTAGCTCGGATGCTGCCTAAGCCACCATATGAAAGGGAAGTCAAAAAGATCAGTTCTTATAGTATTATAATTCATTACAGCTAATTTTCAAATTTCCAAAGGTGTGAAACTAGTAACTTACCTCATTAACATAGGGCCAGATCTTGTCAAGTTGGAGATTAAGCCAAGTTAACTGAAATTGACAAAGAAAACATTATTAGACATGTTGAAGCATCCAACTCAAAACCAATTATCACTATACGTTTGGTTTGAAAGGATGGAATAGAGGGAGCAATGGAATTATTTTTAAGCATCCCAAGTGTATGCTTGGTTGTTGGTGGAGTTGGGTGTTGTGATAGGATGACAAAATTGTCACATTCATCAATTCCATTAGAATGGATCTCATTCCACAATCTCCCACATGGAATGAAATCAAGGGAATGGAACGAATTTTCATTTTATCAGAATGGTTTATCATCCGAAATGTTCACCAAATACGTTATTTTTCATTTCATTTCTACCTTCATTTCATTTCTTCAATCCAAACATAGCAACGTGTAGTAGTTCCTCAAGTTAGACATTGAGTTTCCAGGTCTTATTTGTCCAGTAAGGGACATTGAATCTCCTTATTCCCCCTACGTAAGAGGGACATGTAAGTCAAACACCTGGTTACCCCTCGAGTTATACATTGATTTTGCAGGTACTATTTGTTCGGTGTGGGTTGTTGAATCTCATTACACCCCCGAAGTGCAAGGGACATGTAAGTCAAAAACATGATAGCCCCTGATGTTATACATTGACTTTCCAGGTGTTATTTGCCCGATATGGGAAATTAAATCTCATTACTCCCCCATGTGCGAGGGACAAGTATGTCAAACACGTGGTAACAAGAAGGATGTGCACCGTTGGGTCACATGAAAGAGATAATCTTAGCTTTCATACCATTTTGAAGCATCCAACTCAAAACAAATCAGCAGTGAGTGGAGTAACCCCTCAAGTTGTAAATTATGTTTCCAGGTCTTGTTTGTCCGATATAGGACACTGAACCTCAATAAGATGTTTAATAAACTGCAAATTCGGGCAATTTGAGGATTTAACGGACTATTTCTGCATAAGTTCAGTGATTAATAAAGTCAATTATCTCTAGTAAGGTTCAAGTCTGCATATGGGAAAAAAGTAAAGGCAAAAACCTGCACTCTCTCCATTCCAAAATGAATGTCTCATATGGCTTTTGACTATTTTGTAGGTATATTTAGTTTGTAATTTGTTATTGGAGAAAATTATTTGAAAAGTTAAGCTAAGTGTGTCCTAGCAAACCTTAACATACCTAAGGAAGTCAAAAGAGACTTCTTTCTTGGGACAAGGGAGTATAATTTTAGTTCAACTCAAACCTGCTTCTTTTTAGCCAGGTTGAACCAATCCTGAGACTAAACAGGCTAAGAGTATGTTTGGAATCACTTAAAAATGTGATTAGCGATTCTAAACAAAGACCGAATGACAAAAACTTAAAAATCACTACTCCCTCTATTCCATAAAAACAATCCCATTACCAAAAAATATATTCCAAAAAAGAGTTCTATTTCTTTCTATGGTAGTATAGAATGACACAACGTTAATGTTAAGTTTACTGTGACAGTTTCATTATTATGACATTACCACTAGACTAAACACTCAATAAAAGGGTAAACATGAAACAAAATACTTTCTTCATCCTATTAAAGAAGTTTTTATGTACACTTTTCACGTAATTGAAGAAAAACACAAGTAGAGGAGAGAATATAAATAAGTACAAATTTTAACCGCAATGAACTCCACGTAAGTATGCTAAAGATTCTCTCTTTTTTTCTGAAGGCAGTGGACCCTACTCTAAGTACTATCAAGTCTAAGATAGACTTTATGTAATATTTAGCATTTGAATCGCTTATTTTAGGCATCTTTTATACCACAAATCCTTCTTGTACTTCACTCATCTTTTATGAGGTAGAGGGAGTATATCCTTGTCGTTTAGAAATTTTGTAAATGCAACTCTTTTTATGGGACACAAAAACACCAACAAACACACACAATTCATATATGAGTGATAAAAAAGAGAATAATAGATACAACTCACCTTTTGCCGCTGCGAAAACACCACCCAAGATGGATAAAACTCAGCTGGAAGAAGTTTCCTTGAATCCTCAACAGTCATTTTCGCAAAAGCCGCAATTGTTGCCGCCTAATACACAGTGTAAATGTTAATTAAACCATTCAAAAAAAAGGCAAAATCAGCAATAAATATGGAGAAAAATCAAAAAAAAAAATTGTACGGAAATTTATATACCCATAATGATAATTACAATATCATTCATGATTTGATTAAATGGGTGTTCAAAGAAGTGGATTTAAATACCAAATCAGTCCGTTTCTTGGATCGGGTTCTCTCAAATCGAGCGAATCCAATTATTATTCCAATACCCAAAGCGATGCCAAGAACAAAACCAACAAAAAATGACATTTTTGTTCTCCACAATATTTTTTGCCCAAATCGCCTACTCAGATGGGTGATAGCGACACAAGATCATTGAACAAAACTTGTTTGATTTGGTCATTTTTGTTTAAGATAGAGATGAGAGAGAAAATAGTTAATGATTTCCTTGTTTATGTGACAAAAAAAATCTATAAATAATATGAATGAGAGAGAAAGGATGGAGGGAGAGCAACGGAAATTTGATTGGGAAGTTGAGATGTGAAGCAAGAATTAGAAAATGAGTTTTTGTGATGCATGATTAATTAATTGATTTATCTCTCTAATTTGGTTAGTCTGATCAATAAAAGGAAGTGTATCTGTATAGCAAGGGCCGAGCTAAATCTCACTTGCAATATAAAATGGGCTATATGTACATGACAGTCGCCTATAACAACATTTTTTTTTTTGGACTATAACAATATTTCACTATCGTAGTAGATCGTAATAAATATATAATGATAATCAAAAAAAAATTGTTGTTATAAACGACTGTATGAAAGGGCATTTAGTATATAATTTCAGTCTATTTAATAAATAAGTTAAACTCGAATCGAATTTAAACCATACGAGTCTAATCGAGTTTAAACTTAACTAATTTAATTTTTTATTATAAAATAAAATTATATAATTAATTAAATATTAAATGAGTGGGATACTCCCATTGTTCAAGCCGAAGCGTGCTGACAAGCCAAGGGTGAGGGACCCAAGTAATCGATCCTTGAGGAAAGTGGTTAGTATTAAGTTTATTTTGGGTTAAGTTGATCAATTGACCAATAGAATACTGACGAAGTTTTATGCATATCAATATTTTATTGGCCAATTGACCAACTTACCAAAAAAATAACTCCATGTTAACCGGATTCATCCTTGGATAGTGCAATTGTTCTCATGTGCTTGATTGAACAGGCTGAAGGGATGAAATCACAAAAATTATACTTAAAAGAAGTCTGAATGGGTGAAAAAAAAGGTTAAATACTATTTTTTATACTTGAAAAACACATTATTGATAATTTGCCCTTAACATTTTACACATCTATATCTTTTACATAATGACACGTTAATTTTGACTTTTGAGCAATAACTAATTTTACAATTAATGCATGCTCTAGATAAGACGAGACTGGATAATTTAACTAGAATTCATAATGTATGATTATAATCAAATGTATTCCTCGATTTTTATTGAATTTAAAAATATATTAGGTTGAATTTACAAGTTCAAAATGATTTTTTTTTACGGACAATGAAAGAACAAAATAATAAAATAGAGTAATATGTGGATCCGAATGTATCAATATTTAATATCAATATATATTTATCGTTATACATATATAATAACCATGAAAAGTATATATCAAATTTTAAAACGGACTAAAAAGAAAAGAAAAACTAAACTCAAGTAATAAAAACAAACGAGTCCTTTTACATGTGTTCATTAAAAACATGTATGGCTCTTGTGTTGTACATACATGGCATTAGCATAGAGCTTATTTGGAAGTGATTAACATGAAATTTATTTTTGAGTAAGTTGATCAATTGGCCAATAGAATATTGACACGCAGACGAAACTCTATGTGTGTCAGCATTCTATTGGTCGATTGACCAACTTACCAAAAAATAAATTTCATGCTAACCGGATCTAGCATATTTAGTTGCTAGTGTTTATAATTTTTTATCGGGTAAACGTGTAAAAATGTCCCTGATATTTTTATCAAAATTCCACTTTCACCCTAAACTTTTTTTTAAAAAAATACGCTTAATGTTATAAATTTAAGATCAATTGTGCCCCTCCCGTTAACAACCCTGCCACCTAGACAAACGCTGTTGACAGGGCTGGACAAATTTTGATGACAAGACATGAAAAGAGAAATTTAGCTCCTAATTAAAACAAATTAAACACCTTAATTTTATTTCAAGCCACTGAACTTGATTTTACCAAGCATATGAAATCCATGACGAACACAAATATTTAGTTATGTGACCCACCAATTTGTGGACTGCAATCAAATTGTGGATGGACATATCCATTTTCTCTCTCTAAAGCTTAGTTCTTTCGCTAAATTCAAATCCATTTTTTCTCTCTCTCTCTCTGAAGCTTTCTCTATCTAAACCCATTGTCAATTTAACAACAAAATCTGCTAAACCCAAATCCATCTGCTCGCTAATTTTTCTACTCCAACGGATGAATTCAACAACACAATATGCTAATTAATGGAGTACTAACTTCACCCACTTGTATGGAGTACTAACACAATATGTTAATCTACAAACGCTCGCTTTAACAGACGACCAATTGAGAGGGACAAGGAAAGTGAGGATTAAGAAGAACCCTGTTTGTTAAAAGTTACAATCTAAACCCAGAACCATTTTATCTTAAAAGCTTTCCTCGTCGTAATCGCTCACTGTGAAGGAAAAAAACGTGAAATACAAAAAAAAATCAAACCCAAAAATCATTCCATCACCATATTTTCATATTTGATCTGTGTTAAACCCACCCTCCTCCGTCTACTTCATCACCTTCATCACACACCATCATCCACACAACCCATACACAAATCAGATATCCAACCAATAACAAACCCATCAATAACCTCCATACCATTTCCATGAATCACCAAAAGAAAATGTCAGAACAACAAGAAAAAAAAACACGGATTTGGACAAATTTAACTGGTAGAAGATTAAATTTATTCAATTCTTTTTTATACACGCCATCATCTCGATCATTCATTTACCGCCGCTTTCGTTGCAGGCTTCTTCACTACCACAGCTATGTCCTTTTAGGGTGTGTATTCAATTAAAATTTTTAAAGACTTTTTTTGCTTTCTTCACACCTATGTCCTTTTAGGGGGTGTATTCAATTAAAATTTTTAAATACTTTTTTTTAAGTGATAGACTTTTGTAGAGTTTATAAATTTTAATGACTTTTAAAGACTTTAAAGACTTTTTTAAAATGACTTTTATAGACTCCATAAAATAAGTGACAAACTTTAATAGACTTTTTATCAAGATTTTAATAGACTTTGTGTATACTTCTCATATATCTTGTAAACATATTAATTGTTAATTAATTAAATATATGTCTACTCTCTTTTTCATGAACTAGAGAAATCTCATTATTTCAATAAATTATTGTGGCATGAGATTTTATATATATTGAAAGCGTTCATATTATTATCTTTCGTTTCAATGATAAATTTGGATACTCGAATACGAATAAAACTTTAGAAGCTACAGACGCAACACAAAAATTAAGCTCACTTTCCATTGAACTATATATATTATATATGCGTATGATTTTTTAGTAGGAGTACCAAACTCTATTTTTCACAAATTAAATAATATGACAATTGATCGCAAAACTTCATACATGTGAATAAATTGCCACCAAGTTATAAAAAATTTGCCAGAGAGATTTTTAGTCGTCGGTAAGCCACAGACAAAATTGTCAAAAATTTTATTTTTCTTAAAATTATTAATAATTGTTAGTGAACCAAAATTGGCCGTTAAAAAAAATAATTATGCGATTTTTTAATTTATTTATGATGCTAGAAATTAATTAATTAAAATGCTACCTAACTAATTTTTAACGAATGAATGAGTTGTCATCTTTTAACTATTTTTTTTTTAATTTTGATGAGTTTTAGAATTTATCAAGTTTCAGTATATATCATATACTATATCTATATAATATAAAATATATATATATAATATTAAAAATCAAAATTTATTATTTGATTTTTCAAAGTCATAACGAGATATTCCTATAATAAAAGTTTGTGTAATTTATCTAATTTTTAATAAATTTAGTAAAAAAAAATATAAGCGGTTTATAATTTTAATAATTATATTTTCTAAAATTAGATTAATTTATATTCATTTTAAGTTAAAAAATTTACCGAAGAGTTTTGCGATTTTGAATTTTCCATAAAATCTTTCTGCAATTTTTTTAGTGGCGATTTAAATTTCTATCTTTTTATTTAATATTTGGAAGTCTTTAGAAGTCTTTAGAGATGAGGTCAGACTTTAGATATGGGTTGATAGTTATAAATTTTCTTTTAAAGACTGTCAAACTCTACCATTTGATAGAAATATGAAAAATCAATGACTTTTTGAATACCAAAATACTTTTATAGACTTTATAAAAGTCTCAATTCAATACCGCCTAACTTTTAAAGACATTACAAAAGTTGTAATTGAATACTAATAAACTTTTATAAACTCTTTAAATGTCTTGATTGAATACAACCAAACTTTAAAAGTCTTTAAAAGTCTTAATTGAATACACCATAGATCTGGGTAAGATCTAGTGATCTTTTCTATTTTCTCTCTTTAAAATTCAACAAAGCAAGAGCAAAAGTTTGATTGATGATTTTTTGGGGGTTTTCAGATTGGGTTTTGTTTCATTGAAGATTGCGGTAATAATGGTGGTTCAGGTGGGGAATTAAGGTGGGATTAGAGAATTTGGGGTCGAGGTTGGCGGCGGCAGTAGTGATGGTACCGTTTAGTAGTGGGGTTAAGGTTTGTGGGGATTGCTTGGATTTCTTTGGAGTTTGAACCATGTATGATGTTGTCAAGTTCACAGAGGAGGTGGTCGTCGAGAAGAGAAAGAAAGAGGAAACGCTGTCGGGAAGAGAGAGAGAAATAGTTTGAAGTGTTTTAATCATTTGATGTATTAGAGGAAGAGACAAAACGTTTGTACACTTCAGCAAATCTTGTCGCGTCTCAGCCACATCAAAAAGCGTTAAGCGTACTATTGGGTCATGATTCTTTATTCAGTGGGCTGAACCGAATGGACTTATCTATTTAGGTTTCATTTATTGGGCTTAGTCATTAGGCCGGAGTTAATGAGTAAATAATCTTTTCATTTGGGCTTTGACTGGTAATGATGATCGAGATAGCTGTTGACTGATATGTCTGCAAGGCATTAATGTGGATGAGATCTAGTCGGCCGGCGGGGGAGAACAGTGATGTGATGGAGCAGGTAAGCTGCATGAAGTCGGCTGAGATTACCATGGGTAGGGGGCTGTGTCAGAGGCGGGTCGGTGGCGTGAGAAACCGGACCGAGAGTATGTGACACTCCCAAATCCGTGTATTTCAATTCCCATATGATTTGGTGTTCACTATACAAACATCATATGTCTATCTACCCATAATAAATGAAAGCATTAATAGATAGAAATAAATCCTCTCCTTAAGGATTTACATCATAAAAATACATAAATCCCAGGTCATACTAACCTTAAATCTTAACTGCAGAAGCATAAACAATTAATCATCTTACACATCATTAACATAAGTCTAAAACAGAAATACATCATCACATAAAATAACAAGTCTTCATCACTTGTTAATCTTGCCTTTGCCTTTGCTAGTAGAAGGCTCGTCGGGCCTTTCGTTCTTAACTGCAATGTTATTATTACGCAAGAATGAGCATGATTGCCCACAAGTATAAAAATGAAATAACAATATATAATAACATGAGAGTGAATCAAAGACTTCTGGAATAAAACTCAACTTTTGAATCAAGAATGAATAACAAGAATCAAAAGATTTCTGAGGGTCATAAGACCTTGAACTATGTCCTAGGTTATCAAGGGTTATACTTGAAACCTATAACAGTCATAAGACTATGGACTTTTCTACTCGTACTTAGGGGATCACCCTTCTTAGTACCATCACGTGCACAATATCTTAACGCTAACGCATAAGTAATCCCTATACAGGGTTGTTCATCTCAGTTTGACATTAGAGTCCGCACCAAAGTAAGTTTGGTTTGGATAAATCAATAAGGGTTATGAAATTTAGAACGTTCATCAACTATGAACTAGTCGAATCAATAAGGATTCACTAGTCTAACAAGGTTCAATAATAAATGATATTTAAATCAAATAACATTCTCAAGGGGTATACAATAGAACAAGTATTGTATAACAGAATCATACTTTGAAAAGATAAATAATCTTTAATACAACAAATTGAATTTGATTAATAATAATGAGAGTTTACTCGACGTAATTTATAAACTTGAATAATGATAACAAGTAGGGTTAGGAAACTTGCCTCGTGCGTAGATTACACGTTAATTATACACGTTCCTTGATTTAATCCTACATATCATTTTCATTCACAATACCAGTCAATTAAATCGTAACAGTCATCACAAGTTCATTCCTTTTGTCTAACTCAAATTATGACTTTACTTGGTTAAATTATCACACTTATGGTCACATAATATTACACTACATGAACAATTGACTAACTATTCGTTCAATAATTCAATTCATACTTAAATGCGTTATTGACATGTTAAGAATCTATTTTAACATCTCATTATACTTATAACACAATTTTATGTTCATTAGATTAGGTTACTATCACATTCATAGACTTGAACACTTTAAAATTTTCATTTCTGGATAATCTGGAGAGTGGCATTGCGGCGCCACTTATAGGCTTGTCCTCGTAACTGCTGACTTGGCTTTTTTAACTTCATGCGCAGGCCATAAGGCATGTAATCGCGCCGCCATGACGCGATGAACCAAGATGCCGATTCTGCGATTCACGAAAAATTACAGAACATGGCCAAAATCTCTAATTAAATTATTTCTACATGAATTTAGACATACCAAACGTTGTAATACACATATAACTACTACTTAACCCTCCTAGCATGATTTTAACATGTTAAAACACATAATTTGTAGAATCAACACATGTAATTTTACTGTTCTTGATGTTCTTGAAAGTTTTGAACACAAAACATAAAAATTAACACTACGTGTTCGTTATAACACCGAATCTGTTCATTTGAAGTTTGATTCCTTCATTTTAATATACATAATTATATACAAGTGTAAAATTTATGAAACAACGTATGATTGACGTATTAATTTGCGTGTAAGGGTCATATGGCCATATTTCTATACTCTTTAATTTTGAAGAAACAATCTATGACATATTTTTATGAAACTAATGTTATGGTTCATATAACATAGTAAAAACATACTACGTTAACATATTAACACATACATCCACATAATCACTACCCTTTCCGATTACAGAGACTTAAACAATTAACTTGAAAGTCATTTTCATGAAACTTTAAATGACGTAAATAAAATTTGGGTGGAAGAAATTACCCTAAGCGTAGAGTGTAGATTAGTAGGCTCAGATGCTTCTTCAATCACTCACTCTCAATCTCCTTCACAAATTCTCAAATTCTCTCTAATAATTCTCAAATTCTCTCTGACTATTTTTCTAGACTTGGCAAACAAATGAAAAATAAGACGTAATAATTTTATTAAAAGGAAAACTGAGCGCAGTTGTGGTGGTCAGTTAACCCATCATGGGTTAACTGCTACTAAATTCTCTTAGGGCCTCGTTTGGCTGGCAATAATAGGCTCTAAACCATTTAATTTAATGATTCTCTTATACTATAGTTGTGAGGGCCCCGAATCTGAGGTCCCGAATCACCGCGAATCCGGTTCGATCATTCAAACACTATTACTATATTTGCGAAAGATATAAACATAAATTGTTTATACAATACATTACACACTATTCCCCAAGGTCGAGTAACCTTTAATTATACACAAATCATAACTTATTTAACACATAACATTATTATTATACTATACTATTACAAAACTAATCGCGCATATTAACTTTAAGCTGGAACTGTCTTTAACCTTTCCTTGTATCCGACATATTCGCCTTGATCTGCAATGTTTTATCATGATATAGCAAGGGTGAGCATAAGGATTGCCCAGCAAGTTTAAATTCAATAATATAACGATATATCATGATAGAAAGAATCTGAATAATAAGCTGGCTATAATTCAACAATATAATTGTGAACTAGCAGGAACAAACTTTTGACTGAACAAGTATATAACATGAATAAATATATCTGAACCAACTGGTAATGAAGGTGATCAGCCTTTCATACCTGACTTATACATGCAATATGTACAGAGTACAATTCTAGCAACCAGCAATGATTAACCATAATTAAGCTTATCCGAATGAAACAACTCTTAGTAGAGTTAAGTAAAAAAACAAACTTGCCTGAACCGTTGATTATCGCTACGCAATTTATATCGCTTTATCCGAAGACCTAATATTAGTAATATAGATCTCCAATATTAGAATAATATCATCACAATATAATACTATAATATATATATATATATATATATATATATATACACATAGAATAACCTAAACACATAACACATAATCTTATCAGTCTATAACACACATAAGACTCAGTATCAGGTCAAACTATTTCAGTCTGACTTGAATTCGACAAAGTTCTAACGTCCCGACGGTCTAATCGGATAAAATTTCGAGTATAAGTTCAATTAAACTCTGGCTAAACGCTTAAATATTATCTAAGATAATTTTAATAACAGTCGAAATATTTTTTCAAGTCTCATAATAATTTTTAAATAATTATTACTATTTATCTTGAATTTTCAATCATTAATACCATATTTAAATGAATTAAATACCACATAATTCTTTTATCATTAATATTTATTAATTATCAAATATTAATGAAAATCATCACATAATATTATAATACATTTATAATATATCAAAGTATTTTAATACTTTAAAATCACCTTTATATGATTTTTTAAACAATTAAATTCATTATCCGATAATTGCTATTAATATTAAAATATTTTCATGACAAAATATCAAAAGTTATATTTATAACTTAAAATATTTTTATATCACTTAAATCATTTTTATATGATTTTTAAATCATTAATTCTATTTTCCATAATTTATTTAATATATTTATTAAATAAACTAATTATCATTAATGTTATTTAATTAATGAATTTCATCATAAAATATTAAAAGTCACTTAAAATATCTTAAAATATTTTCTTATACCATAATTTTATTTTTCATGATTTTTCATGTATTAAAATCATTTTTAAATAATTTATTTAATATTATAATTGAATAAATTAAATACCATTTATATTCCAAAAATATTAAATATTTATGAAATATACTCAAAATAATTAAAAACTATTTTTCAGACTTTAAAATAATTTTTCATAATTTATTATGTATTTTTAATAATTAAAAACTATTTATTTATTAAAATAAATCATTTTTGGAAATTAATAATTAAATTCTTAATTAAACTGTCACTAAAAGGGCCCTATAGCGACAAACCCGTCGCTATAGGTGTTCTTGAGTGTTCTTGATGAAAACCCAGCACATCCTGTCAGACTACAAGGTTGCTAGTTTGACCGAAATTTAATCCGTTCTACACTTGATTTCTGGACTTGTAATTACTTTGATGTTGTTGAACAAATGTAATACTACAATTATAAGCAAAGATAATGACCAAAACATATAATCACAGAGAGATCTAAGCAATCAAACTTTCTGACAACACTGTTCTTCATTTCTGGGTTTTCCAGAAAATGAAGAACAGTTGAGGATACTAGTTTTCGATCGTCATAACTTGTATCCTGTAACTTGGTTGGGTGAAATATTGGTTCAATACTATAGTAGTGATGTCAGGGTACAACAACATAACTACAGATCGGTCTAACAACAACATATTAAAGAAATCAAGGCCGGTTAAAGTAGGGGTCAGGAATCGGTTCTTGAAGATTCTGGTTACCCAGAATCTCCTTCCGGGAAGCTGGTCAACGGTGGTTTGACCTCGTATAACTTTTATTTCTTTACGTATTTGAGTGATATAAAAGCTTATACATGTAGGCCATATGACAGACTACAACATTAATACAACAACTTGGCCAAATAAATCAAACGTCTACAAGATCAGAGGCCAAAGAAACTTGTCAGAAAGTTCCTGGAAATTCTGGGTTTTCCAGAAACAGTCTCTCATGGTCGGTCAACCATGTTTGACCACCTATAACTTGCAAACTAAACATGATCTGACCCTGTTTCCAGTTCCAAATCCTAAACAACATGGCAAACTACAGATCTATAACATTAAACACACTTAACATCTAACAGGTAAAGATCTAGAGGCTCTGACATTCAGTTGTCAGGCCACCCTTTTTCAGTTTTCCAGATTTTTCAAAACTTTATATTCGAGCATCTAGATGTTATGGATACATGATCCAACAACCCATATCTCTAATTGACACCTTATAACATATCTTTAACCAACAACTAACATCAGATTAAAGATTTTAGGAAAATTAGGGTTCATACCTTCTTAGCTTTTATTTCTGATTTCTGCCTTTTGATTCTAATCTTGTAAAGTTAGGGACTGATATTGGCGTAGTATATATCACTCTCTCACTCTAACTCCCGAATTTCTAGAGAGGGAAGTGCTTGGCGGAAAATGACAATTAAAGTAGGCAAATCTCTCTCTCTTAATCTATTTATTTGATATCAATGAAATGAAATGGCCGGCGTGCGAAGATGGTTGATTCTTTGAACAATAGGCACATCTGATAGCCTTAGTTGGTCAACAACTCACACTAGAGCAAGTCTTGCAAGTTAAGTCACAATAATGCGCTAAAGGGCATTTAAGTCTTTTTGCACACAAAATTAATGGCATTCTAGTAAATGGCTAAACCCTTAGGGTTTAGGGTTTAGGGTTTAGAAAATCTTAAGGTTACCCTTAGGGTTTGCAATTTAATTTTCTAAAATTTCAAATATAGGTTTTAAAAATAGAAAATTAATATTTCTAAATTATAATTAGAATTTTCTAATTATATTAAAATTTCTTAATCATAATTCAAGTTTAAAAATTAGGATTATTATTTCCTAATTAATATTGCTAATTAAGCAATTAGGGTCAAAATGGTCATTAGGGTTTATAACCCACGAATTAGGATTTCTAATAGAAAATTAATTTTCTAATTTAGAAATTAGATTCCGTAATTATATTAGGGTTTTCTAATTACTATAACTTGAAAATTAAGATTAATATTTCCTAATTAACATAAAAATTATTTAATTAACACTTAGGTTTTCCCCTATTTACAAATTAGGGTTTCTGAACAAGAAATTAGGGTTTCAAATTTTGAAATTAGGGTTTTTTAACCAATTTGTTAAGATTAACCCTAATTAATCTTATAATTATTTACACTTACACCATTAGGTTCCCAATTTAGGGTTTCATGCACTGAATTAGGGTTTTGAATTCCCGAAACTGAAATTAGGGTTTTCAGAACCGGTTTCTAAGGTTTCTTATTAATCGCTAGGGTTTTCTAACCGAACGTTGACGTTCTTAATATAATATTAGGGTTTGTTACAGATATCGTTTATCTGGTCAACCCTTGACCCTTAACCACATATTGTACACATATACACAGAACATATTCAATTATTCCCTAAATCTTGAATAGTTCACTTAAATCCTTCACAGAATTTTGAAATCCTCAAAATTCCTTCTTAAAAATATTAAACGCATACACTTATTTTCTGTCTAGGTTCTAATGTTGAACCTTAAATTAATTAATAAATTTTTTTTAAAAAAATATTCAAAATTCTCGGGTTGTCACAATAGTTTAAATAATGTCACACCCAATTACACAATAAATCAAATATCTTGTTTAATTTAATTTGAATAAAATATAATAATTTCTCATTAGTTCACATATCACATAATTAATTTTCTCATTGATTAATTATGTCAAATTATTAAATCTCTAATTAATTATTAAAATAATATTATGCTTATTAAATATTTCATTTAATTCAATAAGTTCACATAATTACATAATTTGAATAATAAAAATTCTCCACATTAATTAATTAAATATAACACATATAATTAAATTAATCTACCACAACTTCATTAATTAATTATTTAATCTAATAAATAAATCATCGAAAATATTTATTTAATTCAATAAATATTAAAATTAAATTACAAAATCTTGTTTGTCACATCTTTCCCCCCTTAAAAGGATTCAGTCCCCAGAATCACGACTCAATCAATTCGACCCATTACATTCTCTCCCTCTTACAAAGATTCTGTCCCCAGAATCGATTACACATAATTTAAGTAAATAAATGAGGGTAATTCTTCATCATATTCTCTTCGAGTTCCCACGTCGCTTCTTCAGCGTTGTGGTTCCTCCAAATTACCTTAACAGAAGGTATTACTTTATTTTTGAGAACTTGTTCCTTCCGGTCAACAATCTGAACATGAATTTTTTTCATATGATAAGTCTTTCTCATAATGGATGGGTTCATATTCAATCACGTGCTTGTAATCGGGTTTGTAGGCTCGTAAAACGGAAACATGGAAGACGTTGTGGACATTCTCGAGTGCTGGAGGCACTACTACAAAATAGTAAATAGACAACGCTTAAAAGATAATATTTTTTATAAAAACGTTGTGGTATTTTTTTTACAACGTTTTTAAAACCACGACGTTTTTCTGACTGAAACCACAACGTTTTTTCCGCGTTATCTATTTACTGTTTTGTAGTAGTGAGGTAAAGCTATCTCATACGCAATTTCTCCGATCCTTCACAGTACCTTAAAGGGTCTAATGAACCTTGGGCTTAATTTCCCTTTCTTTCTGAACCTTATCTTTCCCTTCCAAGGAGAGACCTTCAAGAACACATAACTACCAGATTCAAACTCATCATTTTTACGGTGTGGATCGGCTGTGACGCCCCCAAATCCGGGTACTTCAAACCCGAACTCGGTGCTTCACGATATCATTTCTATAAGCTGAGTAATACTAATAATAATAACAATAATATAAAATTCAAACTTAATATACATATATCAAAGTCTAATCCCAAGTACGTAACGTTTACTACAATACATTACATGATAGATAATAAATATCATTGTCTTAATAAACTATAACTATTACACAACATAATATAAATCTCATTCGAATTGCTTTCCTTTCCCCTTGTTCTTGCCTAAACCTTTTGGTTGATCATACTTAATTGAAAACATTTAAATTTAAAGCAAGAATGAGCATTTAATTGCCAATGATAATAATAACAATATATATATTAGTGAAAAGAATTAAATGTTTTCTTTGAAAGACACTTCTACAACGAATCAACAGTTGTGAAGTAAGCTGAACCAATAATAACAACATATCACTTTCATATGGAATCTTTGAAACTACGTATAGACAATAGCGGAGATCGATTCGACGACTATGAACATTGTTTTTCATTTTACGCTGGGGTTTAGCGTAACTTCATCCATGAAATCGTCATAACTTACGGACACGAGGGTGATCTCTTGATGTGCCTGTATTGATCAATCTTACATGCGAAGAACGATATTATCGTTCACTCTATCCACCTTAGGTGCACAAAAGTTTCTCATATTCGGGATGTTCATACTTAGTCGGAATCCAGAACCAAAACAATCTGGTTGAATACAATAACGTTCTATCTTGTTCAACAATAGTTTTATGTCTAGCTGAATCAAATAACTTAGGCGGCTTTTAAAATCAATGTATACATACTTGAAATCGATAAGTATGTATCGACATATGATTAAATATAATGGTTATCCAAGTGGGGACACTTGTCAACCTATATCTGAATTAACAATGAATAAATATCTGAATTATACAATAATACAATGATTGGATAATGTAAGAACTTGTATGAATACAAAGATTGGATACATAATGAATAATAATAGAGTTAATAATCTGGCACAATAATAATATAATTCTGAAACTTTCTTACTCATGTCCATTGCATAAAGGAAATGCAAAGGTAGGATACTTGCACAATGTAAATAATAGATTAGATACTTGCTCAATAATAATTGGAGTAAGTTTAGGAAACTTGCATAACATGATATACCTGTTTGCACGAAATAAAAGTAGTGCATAAGGTTTAGATACTTACTGATTCTAACTGCTGACAATAACGCAACTTAGATTAATCTTTTTTTACTGACGACTGTATCGATTAATAAGATCATTAGTTCAATTAGAATAATATATCGTAACACGTAAATCTTTGCTAATTGCGATTGAAGACATAACCTAATCACATTGTCACATATGTTTAACGATCGTTGGATCATAAACATACACATATCTAGTCGATTTATCTAAGTCCGGATCAATTTAAAAATATTTTGATTGTCTGAAAGCGACTTTATCGGGTAAATATCGAGTCTAAGACTCTATCGTGTGTTCAATAGTCGTTTAGATATTTTAAATATCGAGATATATTATTTTTTTCATAGTCTTATAATAATTTTAAATAATTATTATACTTTATCATGAATTTTCAAACTCTTTGAAATCATTATTAAATGATTTAAATATTAACTAATTCTATTATCATTAATATTTAATTAATATTAAACTATTAATGAAACTATTGCCAAAATATTAAAGTTATTTATAATAACTCAAAATATTTTAAAGTATTAATATTACCCTTAAATGATTTTTAAAACATCAAAAAATCATTTTTAAACAATTACCATTAATATTAGAATATTAATTTATTATTTATCAAAATATTAAAAGTCATTAATTATAACTTAAAATATCTTTAATTCATTTATTCCCTTTTAAATAATTTTTATATCAATAAAACCATTTTTAAACTATTTATTTAATATAATTATTAAATAAACTTAATATCATTAATATTAAATTATTAATGAAATTTACCTTTAAATATCAAAAGTTATATTTTATAACTTAAAATATTTTTAAACTATTTATTTTCATTTGAAATGATTTTATAATATTAAAATCATTTTTAATTAATTTATTTAATATAATTACTAAATAAATCTAATATCATTAATATTTAATAATTAATGAAACTTATCTTAAAATATTAAAAGTTATGTTTTATAACTTAAAATATTATTAAATACTTTATTATTATTTAAAATGATTTTTAATACCATAAAATCATTTTTATTTAATTTATTTAATGCATTTATTAAATAATTTAAAACCAATAATATCCAAATAAATATTAATATTTATGAAAAATATGTCAAATTATTAAAAGTTAATTTTTATAACTTAAAATAATTTTTAAAACTTATTTTATAATTTTTAGGAATTTATTTCTATTTTTAATGTATTTTTCAGAATTTATAAAACAAAAATAATTATAACCGTTGCTATAGGCTATAGTGACACTTATCTGTCATGTTAGGTGTTCTTGGCCTCAAGAACACTGACAAGTCAGTGGTCGAGGTGCCCTGTTTGACCGAGTCTAATTCTTATCTCGAAATATTTCTGGGCTACCTAATGGTCAGATCTTGTAGTGTTAATGTAACACTGCATGAAATAACAAATATCCAGGTCATACTTCATCACCATCAAAATATATTAAGCCTTGAACTAGCTATCAGGCGTGTTCATCATATTCTGGGCTGCCCAAAAAATTATAGTCATGGCCGGTCAACGCCCTTTGTGGCCTTAAATCTGACAATCTGTTTATGTTACAAGTTTTCTGCTCGTCGGGCTATCTAGGAAAACCATCATAGAACATGTTCCAAGCCATGGTAAAGTCTAACAATAATTAATGAAAACGCGTTGGGGCTCAAAAATTAGGTAATCGAAATCATTCTTCATTTACGGGTTTTCGAAATGAAGAAACGAATCGAATATCTTACTTTGGATCATTATATCTCGTGTTGTGTGTTTGCTCTATGTGATCTATTGATTCCAGGTTGTAGCTAACATATAATACTATATATCTAATAAATAAAACACATATAACATCAACAAATCAAGTAGATTTAAGCTGGTCAAACCATGTCAGAAGACATGTTCTTGAGCTTTCTGGAATTTCCAGAAACAGATTTTGTGAGAAAGTAGGCTAGTTTGACCTTCCACTGTGTTCAATATATTGGTGATTTAAGGGATCTACAAGCATTTATTCATAGTACTCATAACAAGCTACAACTTAGTTACAATAATAGAATCAAAACAACAATACACTGGCAGATCTAGTCGCTTGAAAACGTTGTCAGGCCCTGTCTGGGCACGATCTGGGTCTTCCAGATTTGTAAAGTCATGCTCGGTCAACTAGGTTTGACCAGCTATAACGTTTAACATGTTCATGATCTGGGCTAGCTTCGGTTTTGGATCAAAGATCTCATAGCATACTACAACTCCAAAATATAAAACACATCAAATAATAAATGAGAGAGATCTCTGACCTCGACTTTTGCTTGTCAGACACAAAAATCATTTTTTCCCAGATTTTGAAAAATGACAAATCTGAGCCTCTAGATGTTATGGATCTAACGTCTAGCAACCCAGATCACTTTGTTAGACTCCATACTACATATTTAACACAAAAAAACTAACATCTAACATGCAGATCAATGTCAGATTTCATCTAGGGTTCTTACCTCTTTGTGAACAAATTCTTGATTCTATGCTTCTGATTTGATGTTGGTGTTCATGGGGCTTGATTGGGAACTGATATTAGTAATGAGATTCGGAGGTTTGAGCTTGAGAGAGTTTGGTTGGGTGTTAGTGATCAATTATGGGAAAATAATGCACTTTCTCTCTCTTCAATTATCTTATCTATTGATGCAAATGAATTTGGCTTGTAGAGTTGACTGACTTGTAAGGATTCTGGCACATGTGAATATCTAGAGTGAGGATTTGCCAAGATCTTCCTAGATTTGATAACAATAATGCAATAATGGGACAAAAGGGCATTTTCGTAATTTTATTTTAATTTCAAGGGTATTGTTGTCCAAGGTGCTTGAATCTAGGGTTTAATCACTAGATTTTATATTTTAAAGTTTCCCAAATAATTACTAGGGTTTGAAAGATTAAAATTAAAGTGTAATAAAATTTTAAATTAAAACATACTAATTAAATTAGGGTTTTTAATAAAATTGGGGTTTAAATAATTAGGGTTCCTTAATTATCATTAGGGTTCTTAAATTAACAATTAGGGTTTCCTAATTATCATTATAATTCACAAAAATAATAATTAGGGTTTCTAAAATTTGCAATTAGGGTTTCTAATTAGCAAATTAGGGTTTTTAAATAAATAATTAGGGTTTCTCCTAATTACAGAAATTATATTATACACAGTAAAATTCATAGAACACCATTACTACACAGCCTCGAACTCATAACCGAGTTTAACAATTAGGGTTTAATAACACGATATGAGGGTTATGACCTAATTTACCATATTTGACCCACCTTATCAGTCTACACATTTACAGTACATATTTATAGCACTGAAAAATTAAAATATAATTAATATTATATTATTATTCTCATCCATTGATCAATACCCAAATTTAGGGTTTGGATTCCATATCTGATTTATTCTTCATATATAACATCAATAATTAAGCTAAAATAATTAACTTAAATATTCTCGAACAATTTATATAATAAAATATTTATTATTATAATTCTAATAATCATTTCATATATTATTTAAATAATATAAAATCATGTTTTTATGGAAAATAATTAATAAAAACATTTCTACTTACAAAAATTAATTACTATAGGAATATATTTTATAATAATCAATAATTCTAAAATAAAATTGTTTGAAATTATTCATGAAATAAATAATTTTATTTATCACATATATACATACACATTACTTGACACATATTCTTATATTTAAAATAAAATAAAATAAAAATTAATATGCAAAATTTCTTATTTATTTATATAGAAAATATCTGGTTATTACATCGGCATATTTCTTCTTCCATACATCTTGAAATTGCTACCACCTTGTTAGGATCAACGTGACTATTTCTTGTTCTGTTCACTAATTCTTGACCTAATAATTGTCTCTCGCCAACTTCATCCCAATATAGCAGAGTTCTGCACTTTCTATCGTATAACACTTCATAAGGCGGCATGCCAATACTAGCGTGGTAACTTTTGTTGTAGCCGAACTCTACGAGCGGTTGGTGATTATCCCAATTTCCTTTAAAGTCCATTATACAAGCTCTTAACATATCTTCTAATGTCTGAATCGTTCTTTCACTCTGCCCATCCGTTTGAGGGTGATAAGCCGTACTCATTCGCAATTGCGTATCCATGCATTCTTGTAGACATTTCCAGAAGTTCGATGTAAAGCGCGGATCCCTATCGAAAATAATTGACACCGGAACTCCGTGCCTCGAAACAATCTCTTTCACATATAACCTTGTTAACTGATCAAAGTTGAATCTGATTTTGATAGGAAGAAAATATGCGAATTTCGTCAATCGGTCAACGATAACCCATACTGCGTCATAGCCTTTCTGAGTTGTCGGAAGGCCAACCACAAAGTCCATCATAATATGTTCCCATTTCCATTCTGGGATCTCCAACGGTTGTAGCAACCCACTCGGCCTTTGATGTTCTGCTTTCACTTTCTGATATGTCAGACACTTGGCAACACACTCTGCAACATCACGTTTCAAATTTGGCCACCAGAAAATTTGTCGAAGATCTTGGTACATCTTGGTACTACCAGGGTGAATCGAGTATCGTGAGTTGTGAGCCTCGCTCAAAATGTCTTCCTTAATCTCTGTTACTGACGGTACCCAAATTCTGCTCTCAAATCTCAGTATTCCTTCCTTATCCATCTTGAATATCGGTTCGGTTCCTTCAGATATCTTCTTTTTTCACCTTTTTACATTCTTCGTCCTGAAGTTGAGCCTCCTTAACTTTATCTAGTAGGGTTGTACCAGATTGCATTTGAAACAACTTCTCATCAATTTCCATAGGATACTTCACTTCCAGTTCTAACTTCTCCATGGCCGAAATTAGCTCTTTCTGAGCGGTCAACATCATCAATTTCTCCCGACCCTTTCTACTTAAGGCGTCGACAACCACATTTGCCTTGCCCGGATGGTATAAAATCTCACAATCATAGTCCTTAATTAATGTTGGGTAATTTCTAGTTACGCACAACACACAAGTATACGTGGTCAACAAGTAATAAAGAGTAAGTAAAGTATCGTTTCCCACGGAGAATTAACTAACAAAGTTCACCAAGCATTAACCCATAACCATCTTAGTCTTATTTAAACGAATGATATTATATTTTGTATTTAAACTACGAAATTAAATAAACCTAACTATTCCTAGAGTGAGATTAGATAATGTAGACCTGAGATTACAATTTCATCTATTGACTCATTCAAATCCATACATTTCATGTTAAGCCAAACTAATTATACCGGATTGTTAGTCGAGAACAAGAAAGTAAAGTATAGCCATCTCTTAATGTACCATACCCATATCACATATAATCCACAACTGATAGAATACACATGAACACCCACATTACCTAAACCACTATATGTCTATGTGATTTACAAATAATTAGGGTTTAAGCCCAAGTTCTCAATTGACTACGAGCGATGCCTCGGTATATGTCTATCCTAAGCACGAATCATATATATTCCATCACCATGTAGAACATACAAACACAAGCTATCAAGATCAAATCTAAACCCATACTCCGTCTTTCAAGTTCACATGGGTTATCCTAGTAATTGATGGCCAATCAACTAAGCAAATAAGCATGAATCTTAATAGACAATCCCATAGCAATCAATAAGGTTAACAATGAAGTATATCGAAATAAACTAAGCAATAGATTCCATTGTAATCTCAAAATAGAGTTTAGTTCATCATAGAATCAAAATCCATAATCCACAATTGATTATACATTGAGAAATAAAGATAGAAGTAAAGAGAAGTTAGGGAATTAGGAATGCAAATCTGAGATTCTCCTCTTGCTCCGATTTTGATTTTCCAATGCTCTTCGATTGCTTCAATCTACAACTCTAATCTAATCTAGGGTTCTAATCTAATCTAAAGAGAAAGAGAAGAAAAGAAAACAATAGTAGCTTCAGCCCCCAACGGGTGGAATCTTCTTTTAAAACTGATATACGTCTAATATATATAAGCCCTAGTTAAACCCCCTTCTCAGTCACGCTTCAAATAAAATAAAATCAACTTGATCAACGTCATACAAGTGCATACTTTCCTCCTTAGTAATTCTCATGGTAAGCGACTTGCAGTGTGCCCTATCTAGTCCATCCAGTGGTCATGGCATGATATGTGCGTATCTTCGGCTTGTATATAGTGCATGGCAGCTCACAGTCTGTAGATTATGGTTCTGATTCTGCAATATTGTTGCTGCTGTCGCTTTGTCCTGCTGGTCATTCCTTCCATGCTTGGTCTCCTTGCTCCATTATACCTTCATGCCATACATATCCCCGCTTGTGCCTCTCTTTCCCACATTCATTAGCCTCGTACCCTCTAATACCACCAAATTAGGTCGATTTCTGCACTTATTCACCAAAAGGAGTTTTAAGTATATGCAATGCAAAATAACATGAAATGCAACTAAAAACACATTAAAATATACTTGAGATGGGCCTAGTTCGCGTGAATTAATTTCCAATAATTAGGTGTAAAACCCACTTATCAAATACCCCCAAACTTGAACTATTGCTTGCCCTCAAACAATGCAATATAATGCAATCTACATGCTATGCAAGCTACGCTACTATGACAATGAATCCCCCGATTTCTAGCTATGTTAAAAATTCCAATAAGGTAATGCCTTAGAGAAATATCAAGATCCAAGAACAAAACATCAAACTAATCTAAAGGCATAATGATATATAATCAGATAATCCTAACCTGCTATAAAGATATTGTGTGTGTGTGATGTGTTCACAGATAAGCTTGACAAAGATGAAGATACCACATGCTAAATTGCTTAAGACAGAAAATTGAAGTTTAAATCAAGAGCTGCATATACTAATGAGACATCAACTACTTCAACACATCAATACAAATTAAGGTTCAACAATGGGTTTATTCTGCTTTATTTTCACTCACGAGGGCGATTTTCACACTTTCCCGCGGTGTTTATTGATTTATATATATATATATATATATATATATATATATATTTCCCCATGACTGTGCATTGTCTCATTCCATTAGGCTAACAATGCTACCCCTTAGCGAGCTTTCAACCAACGACTCCCAAACCATTAAGACCTTAGGGCTTAGGTGTAGAGACAATCCCCATGCATTTCTACTCAAGTAACAAAGGCCCCGAAACAAGACTAGCCACGGTAATTATTCAATTTATTATTATTATTTTTTTATATATAAATCAAGCATACCCATGCATTCCCAAAACTTGAGTTTAAGTGTCTTCATAGTCATTACTCACTTCCTACACAATTCTATCATTAAAAATAACATTTTCCTCTCAACAGACAAACATGCTATTCTTAACCAACAAGCAAATAGGAACATTTTCGTGCTACCTGGTAACATCTAAAAAGCAAGCATGAATTATATCCTGTATAAAATTATAACTAAGCTCAAGATATCCACTGAATTCAAAAATCTATCAAATTTCTATGTCATCATTGGCTAGATTAGAATTCAACTAACTAAAAGCCTGGGATTATGCAATGTTATGCAACTAAACACATACTAAGTAAACAAGACAAAAGAAAACTAAATAAAATAAAAAATTTCATACTAAAATACCCTTACTATGCAACTTAAACATGCAATCAAACTATATGCAACTAACTATATACAACTACTCACTACAACCAATACCCCCAAACTTAAAATAAATAATGCCCTCATTGTAATTAAAAGTGAAAGAATACTCCCCTAAGTGGCAATTTTATCTCCGTTTGCCTCCTCATGATCCGATGGTATATCAGGCGATGGCTAAGTTTGAGATATTCTGTAGTTGGAGACTGAGTGTGGGCTTCTAACTGTCCGAATGTTTGAGTCAGAAATTCTAAAAATTTAGCATTTTTTTCCCGTGATCGAGCTATGGCGCACATGCCAGTGTTTGGCTTGTAGTTATGCGCTACTACGACCACATACTCTGCCAAACTTCAGCTTTTGTTTGTTTGACTTCCATTTGATCCTAAATGCTTATAGCAATTGGATTGAACCTAAGAAGAGAAACAATAAAACTATTATTAAGACTTACCACTATCTAACATCTACTAAATAATGAAATGTAAATAAGAATTAAACAAGGTGGGGGAGAGATTGGATGGGGTGCCTCCCATCGAGCGCTCGGTTTATAGTCCGTTAGCTGGACTCTTTTCTTGACACCGCTATCCGATTCCTCTACGATAAGATAAGAATCCTCCATCCATTAGAACCGCTATGTGCTTTGGTAGGTTCCCCATCATGAGTCTTTGAATTTAAGCAACCTAGCGTATTTCCTGTCCATGATGTCTCTAGTTCCATTGCATAGCTAGGTGTCTCGTCCGCTGTAATTGGGAATAAATTGTTGCGTTGAGGTATGGAAAGTACAACAAACTCTTCCTCTCTTATTTTCTCTTCTTCAGCCCACCATGGTTTATACAAGGCATCTTTATCATACTGCTCATTTCCTTGAATGTGACTACCTAGAGGACATGGGTGTGCAAAACTCACTGGATTTTTTAACTCTGGTCGAGAAGGCACTTGGGGTTTAATATAGGTGATATGATATTCTTCATTTTGCAAACCCCCAGTTGTATCCTCAACGTCCACTCCTTTCAGTTCATCTAGTGGCATACACACTTCTGGCATTCCATCAGTTTCATCATCCATGTCATAGTACCAATTGTTTGGAGGGCGATTGTTCAAGGCTTCGAACATTTGATCCATCTGATTCTGAAGATTTTGAATTGACCTCTCTTGCTCAATCATTTTCTCCTCACTTGATGCTACACACTTGAACCACAAATCCTCCAATCTTGAATTATCTTGTTTAGTTTCAAAATCCATGTATTGAGGACCATTTATTGAGGAGTTAATGAGTAGTTCCATCTGTTTGTTAAGATTTTGGCTTGATAACTCCTGACTCATCATCATCTCTTCATGGTCTGCTATGCTTTTTGACATGAATTCCTTCAACCTTGAATTTTCCTCTTGTTGTGTTGAAGGTGGATATGAGAAATCTGATGGATGTGTTTGACTTGGGATGTAATATTGGTCGGGATAGTTATAACTCAATTCATAATCTGGGTGATACCCCCAACCTTGTTGATAATCAGGATAAACATCGTTGTTGAAGTAATCATGTAAAACCCCAACTTTTTGAATAAAGATGAATTTTCTATAAATATTAATTTTGAATATTATGGAGTGAAATTGATATAATAGTTGTGGATAATATTTATAAATTTTGCAAAGTACGCAAGTTGTTATATAATATTCGATTGGTCGGGGAATATTCATTTTAACAGGGAATATTAGTACAGTAATATGCGTGGTTGCATAGTAGCACACGATATTAATTATTGATGCTTAAGTGATAAGTCGCTCAGTTTTGTTGGTATTATTAATGTAATAATACAGAAAATCTTTTTATATAAAACAGAATACTTTTATAAAGTTATTCTATAATTAGAATATATTATATTTTATTATGCATAGTGTTTGCATAGTGCCCGCATAGTGTTTGCATAGTAAAATCTTTTATAAAGTTATTCGTTTTATTAGATTATAAATAGAATATATTATATTTTATTTAAAAGATTTTGCTTTAAATATGGACCGTCGATTAAAGTAATCAATCTCGAATTGCTCATGAGTTAGTTACTTATGCATTTCATTTTTCTATAAATAGAAGCTCATTCATTCATTATTTTCTTACGAATTCAATTTGAAACTAGAGAGATAAACTATAGAGAGAAAGAAGAAAGTATCCTTCTACTTCACTACTTATATATCCAAGATTTCTTCTTCTTAAGGTAGGGAATATTATTTGTTGTACTAAGTAAGGAGTGTTATTCTTTCTTATTCATGAAGAGAACTGTTGTTATTCCAATTCTTATTATTCTGTTGGAATAACTCAGATATCTGTGGCTCTACCCTATACTTGGTGACATTCTTCTATTATTACATTTGGAACATCACATGCATTCATTTTTTACACCGACTCTTGTTAAAATCTTTATTATTATTCCGTTGGAACATCCTCGTACGCATGTATTTTACAATCAACCTCGGTTCCGTCTTATTATTATTACATTGGAACATCACATGCGTGTGTTTTACACCGGACTGGTTCCGCTCTTTATTATTCTGTTGGAACATCCTCGGTTGCAAATTTTGCACGACTGGTTCCGTTATTATTATTCATTGGAATAACTTTGTACATCTTAATCTTTGCATGCATGGTGATTTCTTTTGTTATTCCATTCTTTATTATACTCGGTTGGTTAAAGTTTTGACTTCTATACTCCATGAAATTAGTAGAAGATCCTTGATATATGCGCTTCATCTAGTATCTTTTCATGGAAATATTCTTCTGATCATTCTTGAATTTTACTCTACAAAACAGTATCATGTTGACAATTTGAACGTTAATAATTCCTGGATAAATTAATTCTTGAACTTGTTTTATTGAATTCTTATAACATTGTCATCATCCTCATGTTTATATTTTGTTGAAAGTCATCTGTGGCCTGTAGTGCATAGATGGACTTGGTATGATTATGACCAGGAATTATTCGGTGTAATCATAACCGTAATGTTACAAATGATGTGGTAAAAGTTCTCATTGGCCCGTAGTGCATTGATGGACAGTTGTTGGCATGATCATGACCATTAATGAATACACAAATATTCTTGGCCCATAGTGCATGGATAATTGTGGTCGTGATACTAAAGAATATCCTTGGCCGTAGTGCAGGGGTGATTCGATGATGTGGAATATTTATTAAGCTGAGTCTCAGCGATAACAGTGATGCAAAACCTTTTTAATCATAAAAGATAATAGATTTAATTTTCTACTTAACTCTTTTAATGGATTGCCTATTCCGCTGCAGTTAAACTTGATGTCTATTATATTTTATCAGTTTAACATTGTTGGAGATTAATGATAATTTATTCTGCATTATCTTAGTCATAATATTTCTTACTGGGCTAGTTGAGCTCACCCTTTCTTTCATTGTTCTCTTCAGGAAATGAGAACATAGCAGGGACTAGTCGGGGAACGGAGTGACGGTCCAGAGGATAGCATTAGTAGTCCTCACTATTCTGTGAAATAGTGTGTTAATAATTGTAATGAGGACTCCTTTTGAGTTTGTATAATCTCTAGTAGACAATAATTGTATTCAAACTCACAGTTATGTTTTTTATCGTATTGTACACGACAGTTGTATTAGTAAGTTGTATTTGAATTTTGTACCATGTATCGGCGACCCAAGATGGGTGATGTATACCTAATTTTGGGGGCGTCACGGTTAATATCAAAGCTTAGGATATGATCCTCAGCTAAGATGTGAGACTAGAACTAGGAGGGAGAGCAGGGAATTCCTTCGCTAGTATGACCTACTTAAATTTATTTTGTATTTAAAGTGGTTGGTCGAGTTTAGAGATATTATGTTACATGTCAATTAACCTTTGTTTTGTGGCGATGTCTCGAAAATGACATCCGAAAATGTTGAGAATAGAATGGAGCACAAGAGACCGTTGAGTCTCCACATATCAATAATCGGAGAGAATGTGCATCGAAGGCGACAATCCTCATGCAAACAACAACACCGACCAAATGATGAATGATGGATTATTCAGAGGCTTTATGCATTCATGCAACGATGGCGAGAGCGGCTCTCGTCCCAAATGTAGGTGGAAACACTAGAAAACTCTCGGTGATCACCGCTAAAAACAGATTCAAGGAGCCGGGACCACTTTGGAGTTTAAGGAGAGCCAAAACCACTTATGGCGAAGCATGGATAAAGCGGATCACCAAGATATTTGATGTCTTGGGATGCTCCGAGAAGCAAAAGGTTCCCTTCTTTGCGCTTTATATTCTGCTGCCAAGAAGCGATTCTTGGTGGGAATTGGTAAAACGTACTCAACTGCCGTCTTGAAGATGTCTTGGGAGAAGTTCCAAGAGTTGTTCAACGACAAATACTTTCCAAAGTATTCGTCACATGAAGGAGGTGGAGTTTATCAAATTGGAGCAAAACAATATGGCCAGTGTCGCAATATCTGAGGCAAAATTTACGGAGTTATCCGGTTTGCGTCCCCACTTGGTGGATAATGAAGAGAGAATGGCGCGAATGTTTTTAAGAGGTTTAAAGTCGGGAGATACGTCAACATCTTATTTCTCATAAACCGTGTTTGTATTCGAGATGTTGTAAATAGGGCTCGATTGGTGGAGCGCGATAACGAGTCAACGCAACCAAAAGAGAGCGGTGCGTGAAAATGATAATACCGGTGAGAGCGATCATCGAGCGGTGACAACAAGCGTGGAGGAATCAACGGGCCAAAATGGTAACCACTTGGTGGTAATCGGGGCCAAAACAATAAGAATGGACATTTCAAGAAGAGGAGATTCAACAATGATGGAAAGACGTCGGACTAGCACCTGTTGTTAAGGAAGGAGAAAGACCACCTATAATATGCTTCAAATGCGGAGGAGGGACACATCACCCAAATTGCGCGATGTCAGTCAAAAGCGTGTTATAATTGTTGAAGAGAGGGTCACTTAGCGATTTTGTCATTCACCAAGACAAATTCAAATTAGGATGGAGGCACCAAAGGTACGCCCAAGAAAAGTCAAAGCCGTGAGTGCAAGGAGAGCGTTTGTTGTGACCTCCTAGAAAGCAAGGAACCCGAATGAGGTCATCACGGGTAAGCTTATCATAAACTTTAGCGAAGTCTACACTTTATTTGATCTGGGTTCTACCCATTCTTTTATTTCTCCTACTTGCGCTCAACGATTAAATTTGACTCAGAGAAATTAGACTTTGACTTATCTGTGGAAACTCGTTGGGAGAAACCTTCATTACATCCACGGTTTATAAGTCTTGTTTGGTTCAAGTTGGTACCCACATTACACTGTCGATCTTATTGCATTAAAAATACTCAGCATTTGATGTAATTCTAGGGATTGATTGGTTAACTAGTCATCATGCAAAAATTGATTGTTTTCGTAAGGTTGTTAGCTTTTATATTCCTAATCGACCTATTATGCGAATTCAAGCAAGCAAACCATTAAAATCAATCACTGTCATCTCAAGCCATAAAGTTATTCGTTTATTGAAAAATGGATGTCAAGCTTTTTTAGCTCATGTCACAGATCTAAACAAAAATACGTTAGTTTTGAATAATATTTCTATTGTTAATGAATTTCCTGACGTATTCCCTGAAGAACTTCCTGGCCTACCCCCAGAGCGTGAAATTGAATTTTGTATCGACCTTAAACCCGGTACAAAACCCATTTCTAAATCCCCATATCGAATGACTCCTATTGAACTTCGAGAGTTAAAAACTCAACTACGCAGGAATTGTTAGACATTGGCTTTATTAGTCCTAGTACTTCTCCTTGGGGTGCTCTGTTACTATTCGTGAAGAAGAAAGATGGGAGTATCGACTTTGTATTGATTATCGGGAGTTGAATCATGTCACCATAAAAATAGGTACCCATTGCCACGTATTGATGACTGTTTGACCCGATTGCAAGGAGCCAAATTCTTTTCAAAGATTGATCTTCGTTAGGATATCACCAATTAAAGATTAGAACCGATGACATTCCAAAGACGACTTTCAGAACTCGGTACGGGCATTATGAATTCCTAGTCATGTCCTTTGGATTGACTAATGCTCCTGCTACCTTCATGGATATGATGAACCGAGTATTCAAGGAATATTTGGATCACTTTGTGGTCGTCTTTATTGATGACATCCTCATATATTCCAAAACACGTGAAGATCATGAGCAACACTTGAGGTTTGATACTCCAAAAGCTTCGTGAATATATAAGCTTTATGCCAAGTTGAAGAAATCGAGTTACGGCGAGGAAGTAGCATTCCTTGGGCACGTGGTATCAAGTCATGGAATATCTGTTGACCCAGCAAAGATTGAAGTTATTCAAAGCTGGGAGCAACCTAAATCAGTGACCAAAGTACGTAGCTTTCTCGGCTTAGCTATTTATTATCGGAGATTCATAGAAGGGTTTTCTCGAATCGCTACTCCACTAACTCAAATGACTTTTGGAAAGATACAAAGTCCGGTTGGAGCGAGGAATGTGAGAAGAGTTTTCAAGAACTCAAGAGGAGACTCATTTCAAAGACATGTTACGACAATACCATCCGGTTCGGGGATTTGTTATCTCTGATGATGCTTGAGCAAAGGGTCAGGATGTGTTCTCATGCAACATGGGAAAGTTATAGCCTATGCCTCACGACAACTCAAAGAATATGAGAGGAATTATCCTACTCATGATCTCGAGTTGGCAGCTGTTGTCTTCGCACTAAAGATTTGGAGGCATTACTTGTATGGGGAGAAAGTGGAGATCTTTACGGATCATAAAAGCCTCAAATATTTCTTCACTCAAAAGGAACTCAACATGCGACAACGACGTTGGCTTGAACTGTTGAAAGATTATGATCATACTATCCAATACTATCTTGGAAAAGTGAACGTGGTAGCTGACGCATTGAGTAGAAGAACATATGCGGGTACGAGTGCAATATTGTCAATGCAAAGGCCCATTTTGTATGACTTGGAAAGGATGGAGATAGAGATAAAGACTCCAGGGACCCACATGATGATGGCAAATATACAAGTAGAACCGACTTTAATTGATAAAATTAAAGCTGCTCAAATTACAGATCCGGAGCTAATGCGTATGAGGAAGAAAGTGCAAGAAGGTGCGATGCCGGAAGCAAGAATCGATGAAGAAGGAATACTTCGAGTCAACTCCAGACTTTGTGTTCCTAACAACCCTGATTTAAAGTATAAAATCATGATGGAGGCGCACAACACACCGTTTGCAATCCATCCTGGGAGTACCAAAATGTATCATGATCTTCGACATACATTTTGGTGGGGCAATATGAAGAGAGAGATAGCGCTGTTTATCTCAAGGTGTCTAACGTGTCAACGAGTCAAGGCGGAGCATCAAGTACCAAAAGGTCCATTGCAACTACTTGAAATTCCAGAATGGAAGTGGGAGCACATTACCATGGATTTCATTACTGGTCTTCCCAAAGTTTCTCAAGGCATAGATGCAATTTGGGTCATTGTTGATAGATTGACCAAGTCTGCTCATTTCTTCTGAATCGAGAAACTTATACACTTGAACGTCTTGCTTCGTATGTACATAAACGAGGTTGTAAGATTGCATGGTATGCCAAGATCCATAGTTTACGATCGAGACCCAAGATTCACTTCAGCGATTTTGGGTTAGTTTGAAAAAAAGCTATGGGCACAGATTACGATTTAGCTTCGGCATATCATCCTCGAGACGGACGAGACGATCGGAGAGGACTATTCAAACTCTTGAAGATTTATTAAGACTCCGTGTCTTTGATTTCAAGGGAAGTTGGGACAAGTTCTTACCGTTGGTGGAGTTTTCCTACAACAACAGTTATCAAGCAAGTATTGGCATGTCTCCATTCGAAGCGTTGTATGGAAGAAAGTGTCGTTCTCCAGTATGCTGGGATGAGGTGGGTGAAGCAACGTTGTTGGGACCGGAGTTGGTATGTATGACTACGGAAAATATTCAAACGATCGGACAACGTATAAAAACCTCACAAGATCGACAAAAGAGTTATGCTGATCTTCATTGAAAGGATGTGGAATTCGATATTGAAGATCATGTGTTGTTATGTGTTGCTCCATGGAAAGGAGTTACGAGGTTTGGAAAGAGAGGAAAGCTCAATCCTCGATTCATTGGCCCATTTTTAATCCTCGATCGAGTAGGAACTGTGGCCTATAGACTCGCTTTACCGCCAAGTATGTTTCGTGTTCATAACGTTTTTCACAAATCCATGTTACGTAAATATGTGAAAGACCCGAACCACATAATTGAGTTAGAACCAGACGAAATAGCGGAAGATTTAACGTATGAAGAGGTTCCTGTTCAAATCTTGGATAAGAAGGAACATATTCTACGCTCCAAGGTTATACCTCAAGTCAAAGTTTTGTGGAGAAACCACGATGTTGAGGAAATAACCTGGGAGTTAGAATCTGAAATGAAGTCAAGGTATCCTTACCTCTTCGATATACCAGGTACGTACCCTAATTTCGAGGGCGAAATTTCATAAGAAGGGGAGATTGTAAAACCCCAACTTTTTGAATAAAGATGAATTTTCTATAAATATTAATTTTGAATATTATGGAGTGAAATTGATATAATAGTTCTGGGTAATATTTATAAATTTTGCAAAGTATGCAAGTTGTTATATAATATTCGATTGGTCGGGGAATATTCATTTTAACAGGGAATATTAGTACAACGGCACAATCATTGGTGGACCCCACAACGGAATTGTTGTCGGATTGAGAAAACGACAAAAATACTTTATGAAAATAACGGCGGAAGTTTTACTGTTAACTTTGTTGAAACACCCGGTGTTAAAAAATACGATAATATGCGTTCGTTGCATGCATAGTAGCACTTGCAGTATTGATTATTGATGCTTAAGTGATAAGTCACTCGCTTTTGTTGATATTATTAATGTAATAATACAGAAAATCTTTTTATATAAAACAGAATACTTTTATAAAGTTATTCTATAATTAGAATATATTATATTTTATTATGCATAGTGTTTGTATAGTGCCTGCATAGTGTTTGCATAGTAAAATCTTTTATAAAGTTATTTGTTTTATTAGATTATAAATAGAATATATTATATTTTATTTAAAAGATTTTGCTTAAAATATGGACCGTCAGATTAAAGTAAATCAATCTCGACCGTTCATGAGTTAGTTACTATGCATTTCATTTTTCTATAAATAGAAGCTCATTCATTCATTATTTTCTTACGAATTCACTGAAACTCTAGAGAGATAAACTATAGAGAGAAAGAAGAAAGTATTCTTCTACTTCACTACTTATATATCCAGTACTCTTCTTCTTAAGGTAGGGAATATTATTTGTTGTACTCGTAAGGAGTGTTATTCTTTCTTATTCATGAAGAGAACTGTTGTTATTCCATTCTTATTATTACATTGGAATAACTTTGTATCTGTGATCTACCCCTATACTTGGTGACATTCTTCTATTATTACGCTGGAACATCCTCGTGCATACATTTTTTGCAGGACTGGTTAAAATCTTTATTATTATTCCGTTAGAACATCCTCATGCATGTGTTTTTACATCGGACTGGTTCCGTCTTATTATTATTACATTGGAACATCCATGCATGTGTTTTTACACCGACTAGTTTCGCTCTTTATTATTTTGTTGGAACATCTTGTGGTTGCAAATTTTGCGACTGGTTCCATTATTATTATTCTGTTGGAATAACTTTGTCTATCATGCAATCTTTGCATGAATGGTGATTTCTTTTGTTATTCCATTCTTTATTATACTCAGTTGGTTAAAGTTTTGACTTCTATACTCTATGAAATTAGTAGAATATCCTTAATATACGCGTTTCATCCAGTATCTTTTCATGGAAATATTCTTGATCATTCTTGAATTTTACTTTATAAAACAGTATCATGTTGACAATTTGGACGTTAATAATTCCTGGATAAATTAATTTTTGAACTTGTTTTATTGAATTCTTATAACATTGTCATCATCCTCATGTTTATATTTTGTTGAAAGTCATCCATGGCACATAGTGCATAGATGGACTTGGTATGATTATGACCGAGGATTATTCTTTAATGTAATCATGGTAATAATGTTACAAATGATGTGGTAAAAGTTCTCATTGGCCCGTAGTGCATTGATGGAAAGTTGTTGGCATGATCATGACCATTAATGAATACACAAATATTCTTGGCCCGTAGTGCATGGATAATTGTGGTCGTGATACTAAAGAATATCCTTGGCCGTAGTGCAAGGGTGATTCGATGATGTGGAATATTTATTAAAAATCTCATCTAATAACGATGAAAAACCTTTTTAATCATAAAAGATAGTAGATTTTATTTTCTACTTAACTCTTTTAATGGATTGCTTGTTCCGCTGCAGTTAAACTTGATGTCTATTATATTTTATCAGTTTAACATTGTTGGAGACTAATGATAATTTATTCTGCATTATATTAGTCATAATATTTCTTACTGGGCTAGTTGAGCTCACCCTTTCTTTCACTGTTCTCTTCAGGAAATGAGAACATAGCAGGGACTAGTTGGGGAACGGAGTGACGGTCCAGAGGATAGCAATAGTAGTCCTCACTATTCTGTGAAATAGTGTGTTAATAATTGTAATGAGGACTCCTTTTGAGTTTGTATAATCTCTAGTAGACAATAATTGTATTCAAACTCACAGTTATGTTTTCTCGTATTGTACACGACAGTTGTATTTGAATTTTGTACCATGTATCTGACGACCCAAGATGGGTGATGTATACCTAATTTTGGGATAAATCACCCCTAAACTGCACTTGTCCAACTTTGATGTTGCACTGATAACTCGCATGCTCGCCAGCACAGTATTCATATATAACTACTATCTCTCGAGTGTGTTGGGCTGCAAGAATATCCAACCTCTCCGAAAGTGTTGCAATTTGTGCTGACAATGTAGAAAATACATTGAGTCCCTCGATTAACAAATGTCCCTTGGTTGAATCATATTTGCATAAGGCCATTGATAAGCAAAGTCACCCATGGTACCTGAAAAGAGAGAAATATAAGAAGATAATTAAAACAACAAAAAAATGTTTAAATTAAGACTAATTTGATTGAAATTAATGATGGCAAAAATTTATTAAGCTAAGTCCCCGACAACGGCGCCAAAAACTTGTTGGGTAATTTCTAGTTACGCACAACACGCAAGTATACGAGGTCAACAAGTAATAAAGAGTAAGTAAAGCATCGTTCCCACGGAGAATTAACTAACAAAGTTCACCAAGCATTAACCCATAACCATCTTAGTCTTATTTAAACGAATGATATTATATTTTGTATTTAAACTACGAAATTAAATAAACCTAACTATTCCTAGAGTGAGATTAGATAATGAAGACCTGAGATTACAATTTCATCTATTGACTCATTCAAATCCATACATTTCATGTTAAGCCAAACTAATTATACCGGATTGTTAGTCGAGAACACGAAAGTAAAGTATAGTCATCTCTCAATGTACCATACCCATACCGGGCGCGCGACATGCAATGTGCCCTGTCTAGTCCATACAGGTGGTCACGCGAGAGCGCGTGTCGGTTGATCAGAGAGTAATGCATGTGACAGCCATGTGACTCATAATCTAATAGATTCGGTTCGATTACTGCAATATTGTTGTCATTGCCGCTATGTCTTTGTCTGCTTGCTCATTCCTTCCATGCTTGGTCTCCTTGCTCCATTATACCTTCATGCCATACATATCCCGCCAGTGCCTCGCCTTTCACACATTCATTAGCCTCGTGCACTTCTAATACCACCAAATTAGGCCGATTTCGCACTTATTCACCAAAAGGAGTTTTAAGTATATGCAATGCAAAATAACATGAAATGCAACTAAAAACACACTAAAATATACTTGAGATGGGCCTAGTTCGTGTGAATTAATATCCAATAAGTAGGTGTAAAACCCACTTATCAAATACCCCCAAACTTGAACTATTGCTTGCCCTCAAGCAATGCAATATAATGCAATCTACATGCTATGCAAGCTACGCTACTATGACAATGAATCCCCCGATTTCCATCTATGTTAAAAATTCCAATAAGGTATGCCTTAGAGAAATATCAAGATCCAAGAACAAAGCATCAAACTAAGCTAAAGGCATAATGATATACAATCAGATAATCCTAACCTACTATAAAGATGTTGTGTGTGTGTGATGTGTTCACAGATAAGCTTGACAAAGATGAAGATACCACATGCTAAATTGCTTAAGACAGAAAATTGAAGTTTAAATCAAGAGCTGCATATACTAATGAGACATCAACTACTTTAACACATCAATACAAATTAAGGTTCAACAATGGGTTTATTCTGCTTTATTTTCACTCACGAGGGCGATTTTTGCACTTTCCCGCAGCGTTTATTGATTTATATATATATATATATATATATATATATTTCCCATGACTGTGTAATGTCTCATTCCATTAGGCTAATAGTGCTACCCCTTAGCGAGCTTTCAACCAACGACTCCCAAACCATTAAGACCTTAAGGCACTAGGTGTAGAGACAATCCCTTCGGGCGTACTTACTCAAGTAACAAAGGCCCCGAAACAAGACTAGCCACGATAATTATTGAATTTTTTTTTTCTTTTTTTTTTATAAATCAAGCATACCCATGCGTTCCCAAAACTTGAGTTTAAGTGTCTTCATAGTCATTACTCACTTCCTACACAATTCTATCATTAAAAATAACATTTTCCTCTCAACAGTCAAACATGCTATTCTTAACCAACAAGCAAATAGGAACATATTCGTGCTAACAGCAAGCATGAATTATATCTTGTATAAAATTATAACTAAGCTCAAGATATCCACTGAATTAAAAAATCTATCAAATTTCTATGTCATCATTGGCCAGATTAGAATTCAACTAACTAAAAGCCTGGGATTATGCAATGTTATGCTACTAAACACATACTAAGTAAACAAGACAAAAGAAAACTAAAAAAACAAAAAATAAAATAAAAAATTTCATACTAAAATACCCTTACTATGCAACTTAAACATGCAATCAAACTATATGCAACTAACTATATACAACTACTCACTACAACCCAATACCCCCAAACTTAAAATAAGCAATGCCCTCATTGTAATTAAAAGTGAAAGAATACTCCCCTAAGTGGCAATGTTATCTCCGTTCGCCTCCTCGTGATCCGATGGTATATCAGGCGATGGCTAAGTTTGAGATATTCTATAGTTGGAGACTGAGTGTGGGCTTCTAACTGTCCGAATGCTTGAGTAAGAAATTCTAAAAATTTAGCATTTTTTTTCCTGTGACTGAGCTATGGCGCGTGCATGCAGTGTTTGGCTTATGAATTGGTAGCGGCCACATGACCATCATACTCTCTGGCGACTTCAGTTTTGTTTGACTTCCATTTTATCCTGGATGCTTATAGCAATTGGATTGAACTTGAGAAGAGAAACAATAAAACTATTATTAAGACTTACCACTATCTAACATCTACTAAATAATGAAATGTAAATAAGAATTAAACAAGGAGGGAGAAAGATTGGATGGGGTGCCTCCCATCGAGCGCTCGGTTTATAGTCCGTTAGCTGGACTCTTCTTGACACCGCTATTCAATTCCTCTATGATAAGATAAGAATCCTCCATCCATTAGAACCGCTATGTGCTTTGGTAGGTTCCCCATCATAAGTCTGTGAATTGAAGCAACCTAGCGTATTTCCTGTCCATGATGTCTCTAGTTCCATTGCATAGCTAGGTGTCTCTTCTATTGTAATTGGGAATAAATTGTTGCGTTGAGGTATGGAAAGTACAACAAACTCTTCCTCTCTTATTTTCTCTTCTTCAGCCCGCCATGGTTTATACAAGGCATCTTTATCATACTGCTCATTTCCTTGAATGTGACTACCTAGAGGACATGGGTGTGCAAAACTCACTGGATTTTTTAACTCTGGTCGAGAAGGCACTTGGGGTTTAATATAGGTGATATGATATTCTTCATTTTCCAAACCCCCAGTTGTATCCTCAACGTCCACTCCTTTCAGTTCATCTAGTGGCATACACACTTCTGGCTTTCCATCAGTTTCATCATCCATGTCATAGTACCAATTGTTTAGAGGGCGATTGTTCAAGGCTTCGAACATTTGATCCATCTGATTCTGAAGATTTCGAATTGACCTCTCTTGCTCAATCATCTTCTCCTCACTTGATGCTACACACTTGAACCACAAATCCTCCAATCTTGAATTATCTTGTTTAGTTTCAAAATCCATGTATTGAGGACCATTCATTGAGGAGTTAATGAGTAGTTCCATCTGTTTGTTAAGATTTTGGCTTGATAACTCCTGACTCATCATCATCTATTCATGGTCTGCTATGCTTTTTGACATGAATTCCTTCAACCTTGAATTTTCCTCTTATTGCGTTGAAGGTGGATATGAGAAATCTAATGGATGTGTTGGACTTGGGATGCAATATTGGTCGGGATAGTTATAACTCAATTCATAATCTGGGTGATACCCCCAACCTTGTTGATAATCAGGATAAACATCGTTGTTGAAGTAATCACCCCCAAACTGCACTTGTCCAACCTTGATGTTGCACTGATAACTCGCATGCTCGCCAGCACAGTATTCACATATAACTACTATCTCTCGAGTGTGTTGGGCTGCAAGAATATCCAACCTCTCCGAAAGTGTTGCAATTTGTGCTGACAATGTAGAAAATACATTGAGTCCCTCAGTGCTCGTGTCCCTTGGTTAAATCATATTTGCATAAGGCCATTGATAAGCAAAGTCACCCATGGTACCTGAAAAGAGAGAAATATAAGAAGATAATTAAAACAACAAAAAAAATGTTTAAATCAAGACTAATTTGATTGAAATTAATGTTGGCAAAAATTTATTAAGCTAAGTCCCCGGCAACGGCGCCAAAAACTTGTTGGGTAATTTCTAGTTACGCACAATACGCAAGTATACGTGGTCAACAAGTAATAAAGAGTAAGTAAAGTATCGTTCCCACTGAGAATTAACTAAAAAAGTTCACCAAGCATTAACCCATAACCATCTTAGTCTTATTTAAACGAATGATATTATATTTTGTATTTAAACTACGAAATTAAATAAACCTAACTATTCCTAGAGTGAGATTAGATAATGAAGACCTAAGATTACAATTTCATCTATTGACTCATTCAAATCCATACATTTCATGTTAAGCCAAACTAATTATACCGGATTGTTAGTCGAGAACACGAAAGTAAAGTATAGTCATCTCTCAATGTACCATACCCATATCACATATAATCCACAACTGATAGGATACACATGAACACCCACATTACCTAAACCACTATATGTCTATGTGATTTACAAATAATTAGGGTTTAAGCCCAAGTTCTCAATTGTCTACGAGCGATGCCTGGGTATATGTCTATCCTAAACATGAATCATATATTCCATCACCATGTAGAACATACAAACACAAGCTATCAAGATCAAATCTAAACCCATACTCCGTCTTTCAAGTTCATATGGGTTATCCCAGTAATTGATGGCCAATCAACTAAGCAAATAAGCATGAATCTTAATAGACAATCCCATAGCAATTAATAAGGTTAACAATGAAGTATATCGAAATAAACTAAGCAATAGATTCCATTGTAAACTCAAAATAGAGTTTAGTTCATCATAGAATCAAAATCCATAATCCACAATTGATTATACATTAAGAAATAAAGATAGAAGTAAAGAGAAGTTAGGGAATTAGGAATGCAAATCTGAGATTCTCCTCTTGCTCCGATTCTGAATTTCCAATGCTCTTCGATTGCTTCAATTTTCAACTCTAATCTAATCTAGGGTTCTAATCTAATCTAAAGAGAAAGAGAAGAAAAGAAAACAATAGTAGCTTCAGCCCCCAAGGGGTGGAATCTTCTTTTACAACTGATAGACGTCTAATATATATATAAGCCCTAGTTGAACCCCCTTCTCAATTACACTTCAAATAAAATAAAGTAAGCGACTTGATCAACGTCGCTATATGGTAGCCAAGATCTGTCCCTTAGTAATTCTCGGCAGTGGTCTTGGGACTTGCGATGTGCCCTATCTGCTCCAAATGGCCAGTGGTGGCGGCAGCATGCATGTCTGGCTCAGTATAATCGTCTGACCGCTGCTCACAATCTGTAGAGATTCTGTTCTACGATTCGCAATATTATTCTTTGTTGTCGCTTTGTCCTGCTGCTCATTCCTTCCATGCTTGGTCTCCTTGCTCCATTATACCTTCATGCCATACATATCCCCGCTTGTGCCTCGCCTTCACACATTCATTAGCCTCGTACCCTCTAATACCACCAAATTAGGCCGATTTCTGCACTTATTCACCAAAAGGAGTTTTAAGTATATGCAATGCAAAATAACATGAAATGCAACTAAAAACACACTAAAATATACTTGAGATGGGCCTAGTTCGCGTGAATTAATTTCCAATAATTAGGTGTAAAACCCACTTATCAAATACCCCCAAACTTGAACTATTGCTTGCCCTCAAACAATGCAATATAATGCAATCTATATGCTATGCAAGCTACGATACTATGACAATGAATCCCCCGATTTCTAGCTATGTTAAAAATTCCAATAAGGTAATGCCTTAGAGAAATATCAAGATCCAAGAACAAAACATCAAACTAATCTAAAGGCATAATGATATATAATCAGATAATCCTAACCTGCTATAAAGATGTTGTGTGTGTGTGATGTGTTCATAGATAAGCTTGACAAAGATGAAGATACCACATGCTAAATTGCTTAAGACAGAAAATTGAAGTTTAAATCAAGAACTGCATATACTAATGAGACATCAACTACTTCAACATATCAATACAAATTAAGGTTCAACAATGGGTTTATTCTGCTTTATTTTCACTCACGAGGGCGATTTTCGCACTTTCTCGCAGCGTTTATTGATTTTTATATATATATATATATATATTTCCCATGACTGTGCAATGTCTCATTCCATTAGGCTAACAGTGCTACCCCTTAGCGAGCTTTCAACCAACGACTCCCAAACCATTAAGACCTTAAGGTGCTAGGTGTAGAGACAATCCCCTCGGGCGTACTTACTCAAGTAACAAAGGCCCCGAAACAAGACTAGTCACGGTAATTATTCAAAAAAAAATTTCTTTTTTTTTTATAAAGCAAGCATACCCATGCGTTCCCAAAACTTGAGTTTAAGTGTCTTCATAGTCATTACTCACTTCCTACACAATTCTATCATTAAAAACAATATTTTCCTCTCAACAGACAAACATGCTATTCTTAACCAACAAGTAAATAAGATCATTGTCGTGCTACCTGGTAACATCTAAACAACAAGCATGAATTATATCCTGTATAAAATTATAACTAAGCTCAAGATATCCACTGAATTCAAAAATCTATCAAATTTCTATGTCATCATTGGCCATATTAGAATTCAACTAACTAAAAGCCTGGGATTATGCAATGTTATGCAACTAGTTCACGTGAATTAATATCCAATGCAAAATAACATGAAATGCAACTAAAAATACACTAAAATATACTTGAGATGGGCCTAGTTTGCTTGAATTAATATCCAATAAGTAGGTGTAAAACCCACTTATCAATTAAGTCCAACCACCTTCTTTGGCGCATATTCAAGTACTTTTGTGTAAAAATATATTTCAGACTCTTGTGGTCTGTATATATTTTACACTTCTCCCCATAGAGATAGTGCCTCCAGATTTTCAACGCAAAAACCACTGTAGCTAAATCCTAGTCGTGGGTCGGATTCCCCTTCTCATAATCCTTCAATTGTCGTGACGCATACGCAATGACTCTGCCGTTTTGCATAAGCACACAGCCAAGTCCTTTATGTGACGCATCACTATAAACTACAAAATTTCCTGTATCATCCGGAAGAGATAACACATGTGTTGTACTCAACCTCTTCTTCAATTCTTAAAAGCTTTCCCCACACTTCTCCGTCCAAACAAATTTCATAGCATTTCGAGTCAAATTCGTTAACGAAGTTGCGATCTTGGAAAAGTCTTGAATGAATCTTCTGTAATATCCTGCCAATCCAAGAAAACTTCGTACTTCCGACGACGTTCTCGGTTGATCCCAGTTTATCATGGCTTCGACTTTGGATGGATCTACCGAGATTCCGTCTTTATCAATCACATGTCCAAGAAATTGTACTCGCTCAATCCAAAATTCACATTTTTAAAACTTAGCATACAACTTCTCTTTTCTCATTGCCTCTAACGTTACCTTCAAATGCTCTTCATGTTCTTCCTTGGTTTTCGAATATACCAAAATATCATCTATAAATACCACGACGAATTTGTCCAAAAACGGCTTGAACACTCCATTCATTAAGCCCATAAATGTTGCAGGAGCATTCGTTAGACCAAATGACATTACCAAAAATTCTTAGTGACCGTATCACGTTCTGAACGCTGTCTTCGGTACGTCCTCTGGCCTCACCTTCAGTTGATGATAACCACTCCTCAAGTCTATCTTTGAAAAGTATCTCGCTCCCTTCAATTGATCGAACAGGTCGTCGATCCTCGGTAATGGATATCTATTCTTAATCGTGACCTTATTCAGTTCTCTATAGTCGATGCAAAGCTGCATCGTCCCGTCCTTCTTCTTCACAAACAACATCGGTGCTCCCCATGGCGATACGCTTGGTTGAATGTACTTCTTGTCCAGTAATTCTTGTAGTTGTACCATTAATTCTTTCATCTCTACCGATGCCATTCGGTACGGTGCCTTTGATATTGGAGCAGTTCCTGGCGCAAAATCGATCACGAAATCAACCTCTCTATCAGGCGGAAGTCCTGGCAATTCGTCTGGAAATACGTCTGCGAAGTCCCTCACTACTGGTATCTCTTCTACTTTTGGATTTTCTTTACGATTGTCGACTATGTAAGCTAAATATCCTTCACAACCTTGTCTTAACAACTTCCTGGCCTGCATCATCGTCAGACAAATAGCTTGTCTAGGCAACTTGCTACCATAAAACACAACCTTTGATGGAGTCATAAGGTTAATACGCTTCTTCTGGCAATTAATTACAGCCCCGTAATTGAATAGCCAGTCCATACCCAATATAACGTCAAATTCTCCAAGTCGAATAGGGATAAGATCTACGTTCATGATATTACCCTTAATATCAACTCTACAATTCTTATGTACGTACTTAACAAAGATTATTTCTCTATTCGCAATTTCTATGTTCATGGGGTATTCTAACTCATCCTTAGGCAATTCTAAGTTCTTAGCAAAGTCATCGGATATAAATGAACAAGTAGCACCCGAATCAAATAATACATAAGCATTAACTTTATTGGTCGAAATGATACCCTTCTTAGGATTGTCCCTTGTAAGATTATCCTTTGAACCACAAGTGAAGCAGGCACCCTTCTTTGGGTTAGGACCGTTAGGTGTTATGTGGCCTTCCTGACCACAATTATAGCACACTCGTTTACCCTTCATACACACTCCCATATGAGCTTTCCCGCAGGTCGGGCACGCTTCGATCCTCTTTTTCTGACCTCCTTGTTAATTTCCAAATGACTAGTTGTCAGACCACCTTCTCTTCTGATTATTATTACCACCTCCCGTGTTACTTCCACTAGCCTTGTTATTTTCTTCACTTTCACTCTTCTTCCTCTTCTGATCCTGATTATATTTGGTTACCGCATCTCTTCCACCTTCAGTGAGTATGACTTTCTCCAGTACTCCAGCGAATGTCTTCAACTGAAACAACGACACTTTACTATACAACCAGGGCTTTAATCCTTGTTTAAACCTTCTTGTTTTTCTCTCATCCGTGTCCACTTGATATATGGCTAACCTAGCCAACTAATTGAATCTTGCCGCATAGTCTGGTACATACATATTCCCCTGTTTCAACTCCAGAAACTGAACCTCCATTTGGTTCTGCGAGCTGGTTGGGAAATACATCTCGAAAAACATCTCCTTGAACCTCTCCCACGTGATCATACCTTCTCCTCCACAGATCTTATTTGCTTACCACCAATAACTGGCTTCGAATTTCAGCATGAACGTTGCAAAAGCGGTCTTCTGGTCCTCTCTGACTCTAGCAACATCGAAAACCTTCTCCATCTCCATAACCCAAGTCTAAGCTTCAATCGGGTTCATGGAGCCTTTAAACTCTGGCAGTCCCACCGCCTTGAAATCTTTGAACGTCGTATTCGGTGGAGCTTATGGCTAATTATTCATCGCTCCAGCTAGTAAGTTCACCAATTGTTGAACGAGGTTAGCATTGGCATTGTTGTTGTTATTCGTCGATTCTTCTTGAGTTTCTTGACGGTTCTGTCTTCTTCTCGGTGGCATATTTCTGTTAAAAATATATGTTTATTAGGTTTTATTCAATTCTCTAAATAGTTAAGGCTTAACTCAACAATTTAACATAATCACTTAACACATTATCTTCAACAACTTGATATAATTATTCAAATCCAAAGTTTTAATATCAAACGATAGCATCACTGCTATTTACATCAACTATCCTGAGATAAAGAATCTACAGGATTTAAAATATTCCTTTGTTTATAAACACATCGGAATTTACATCTAAATACTAGATAAGTTTTTCACATAATTAAACAAATCCTATCACTGCCTGTTAAGGCGCTGAATAGCCTTGCTACGTTCCTCTTCCATGATGTGGGACATCGTCCGACGATCTAGTATGTACGATGGTAGTCCTTCGAACAGAATTGGGTATCTCATAACTCGATCATGAGCCTCATCCATTGCATTTTGAAGTGTAGAATACGTCTCTCCAAGCTTAGCCTTCTTCGCACGGCAATCCTCTTCTACAAGATCAGCACGACGTGATTCTTTTACCCAGCCCTCCTCTGCTATGGTCAGCCTTTCTGAGCTCTCTTTTAGTTCCTTCTTTAATTTCTCTATTTCTTCGGACTTCTCTTCGGTTTGACCCTTCTCGTGAACCAAATCCCACTCCACGTTTCCTAGACGTGTGTGAAGAGTCACAACCTCTCTATCCTTCTGCTCGATGGTAATCATCAATAATCGCCTTCACTTCGATCCGATCTCGAAGCGATTGTCACGTCACTCTACGTTACGGTCATATAACTCGTCGTACATCTCAGTATCAATGGAGTTCGGTGGGAACTCCTCTTTTTCCTCTTCCTCCTCAGGATCCTCCTCAGGCTCATGCTCCTGACCAACAACAGTGATCAATGGAGATGGCTCTCTCCGTACCAACTGCTCCCTGACGACATGAATGTCTCGGGGCTCCTCCTCTGTAGGTACTCGAGGATCCTCCTCCCCAGCTCGACTAGTCCCTCCAACATCCTGACAACACAGTTTCAAGTTTTAGTTACTAAGTTGTACTAGTGAGCACATAATTTAACACATAAACACATAAAGTCTTTTATTATCTTTAATGAATTAAGAAATTCATTTCTTAGAACTCGATAAGAGTTTTCCATCACTATGTTCTTCCTATAAGGCTACTACCTAAGGTTGTTCCCCCACCTAAGGTTCATAACCTACAGCTTTGATACCAACCTATGACACCCCCAAATCTGGGTACTTCAATTCCCATATGATTGGTGTTCACTATACAAACATCATATGTCTATCTACCCATAATAAATAAAATCATTAATAGATAGAAATAAATCCTCTCCTTAAGGAGTTACATCATAAAAATACATAAATCCCAGGTCATACTAACCTTAAATCTTAACTGCGGAAGCATAAACAATTAATCATCTTACACATCATTAACATAAGTCTAAAACATAAATACACCATCACATAAAACAACAAGTCTTCATCACTTGTTAATCTTGCATTTACCTTTGCTAGTAGAAGGCTCGTCAGACCTTTCATTCTTAACTGCAATGTTATTATTACGCAAGAGTGAGTATGATTGCCCACAAGTATAAAAATGAAATAACAATATATAATAACATGCGAGTGAATCAAAGACTTCTGGAATAATACTTAACTTTTGAATCAAGAATGAATAACAAGAATCAAAAGATTTCTGAGGGTCATAAGACCTTGAACTATGTCCTAGGTTATCAAGGGTTATACTTGAAACCTTTAACAGTCATAAGACTATGGACTCTTCTACTCGTACTTAGGGGGATCAACTCTTAGTACCATACTATGCACACTATCTTAACGTTAATGCATAAGTAATCCCTATACAGGGTTGTTCATCTCAGTTTGACATTAGAGTCCACACCAAAGTAAGTTTGGTTTGGATAAATCAATAAGGGTTATGAAATTTAGAACTTCATCAACTATGAACCAGTCGAATCAATAAGGATTCACTAGTCTAACAAGGTTTAACAATAAATGATATTTAAATCGAATAACATTCTCAAGGGGTATACAATAGAACAAGTATTGTATAACATAATCATACTTTGAAAAGATAAATAATATTTAATACAACAAATTGAACTTGATAAATAATAATGAGAGTTTACTCGACGTAATTTATAAACTTGAATAATGATAACAAGTAGGGTTAAGAAACTTGCCTCGTGCGTAGATTACACGTTAATTATACACGTTCCTTGATTTAATCCTACATATCATTTTCATTCACAATACCAGTCAATTACATCGTAACTAGTCATCACAAGTTTTTTTTTGTCTAACTCGGATTATAACTTTACTTAGTTAAATTATCACCCTTATGGTCACATAATATTACACTACATGAACAATTGGCTAACTATGCGTTCAATAATTCAATTCATACTTAAATGCGTTATTGACATGTTAAGAATCTATTTTAACATCTCATTATACTTCTAACACATTTTTATGTTCATTAGATTAGGTTACTATCACATTCATGGACTTGAACACTTTAAAATTTTTAATTCTGGACAATCTGGAGAGTGGCACTGCGGCGCCATTTATAGGCTTGTCCTCGGCGCTGCGGCTTGGCTTTTGGCGCTGCGGCGCAGGCCATAAGGCATGGAACTGGCGCCACGATGCGGTGAACCAATACCAGTTCTGCAATTCTCGAAAAATTGCACTGGATAACAACTCTCAAAGTATCTAAATACTCACAAAAATACGCTCGATAATATAGAGAGAAAGAAAACTTATTTCTGGTGTGATTTTCAATTCTAACATAAGCACCTATTTATAAGAAAATGCTAGAATGCCAAAGGAAACTAAATTAATAAAATATAATATAATCTTTTCTTTCTTCCTACACCTCCTCCACCAACCAAGCCAGCCATCTTGGACACAAATTGGCAGCCTACATGTTGAAAACAAAAGTGAGTCCCACCCAATTTTAATAAAAATTATTTTATTTTCCGAAACTTCAATAATTCATAGAAAATAGCCCTTTTATCAGAAAAATATGAACTTTATGTCCATTCCACATGAAATCGAATTTTCTACAACTTTGTAGCTTTAAGTTTTTCCAAATTCCAGACAGAAAATATCTGAAATCCATAAACGGATGATTTTCAACACCTCTAAAAATCCATAACAAATCATTCGTTCATTTTTAACGGTTCAAAATTTGTGGATATATACTGAACTTATATATGTATAACATATCCAAAAATGACAACGATCCAACGGTCGGATTAAAATTATAACTCATGCAGTAGAGCTTTAAGAACACCGATTTGATCTTTTAATACCTCCAATCCGACAAAATACTGATAAAACACCTCAACATTAATTTCTTCATCTATAACCACATAAATAAATCCATCATTTATATCCACATCAAATAAATATTTTCTTATCATATAAATCAATAATTAATTATTCATAAATAATATTACAGAATCACAATAATGACAACCAGTAGTTCCCAGAAAGAGGGGCTTTCCGATAAGGATTTCTCCTTCTTGGCCTTGATTAGGTGACCAAACCTCTCCTTAATGTAACTTTCTAGACATTGCCAATAATGCTATCTAATAATATTATTCAAATAATATGAATTATTGATTCGATAATGGGAAATATCATGCGAAATGACAATTATCGAGACAACAATAATATAAAATATCAACGCAAAGAATTATTGAATCAATAAAATAAAATATTGAATAAGAATTACTTTATAATTATTGAGTAGTGCTTTCTTACGTAAGAATCAATAATTCAAAATATTGTGCAATACTGTGCTATCTTTATGCGACCACACACGCATTCTTGTATTTTAACCACCGAGTATTCCAACAAAGTTAATTGTAATTGATTACGTCATTATTTATAAAAACTCAAACTTGTCATTTTCTTCATCCGATGCTTATTCTACATTATGGGGCCCACAAATAACTGCTACTGTTGTCATTTAATATTTCAAAAAAAAAGAATATTCCACGACCAAACGAATATTCCCCGACAACAATAAGTATTTTATAGCCACTTGCTTATTTTGAAAAAAAAATTCATATAGCACCCTTAACTTTGCTTTTTATCAATTTAACCATTTACTGAATAGTAATTATAAGAAAAATTGAATACTTTTATTTTATACAATTCAGGGTCATACAATCCCCCCTCCTTATGAAACTTCGTCCCCGAAATTTACGTACCTGGTATTTCAAAGAGTTGAGAATACCTTGCTTTCATTTCAGATTCCATCTTCCCTGTCATCATGATTTCTCCATTGCTCATCTCCTGTATTTCAGATATCATTCTAGAATACAGCTTCAAAACAAGGGTTAATTGAACAAATTAACATATCACATAAAATCCCGATATTATGACTGACCAACAAATAAGCTTAGGTAGGACACACTAGCGAAGGATTTACTCATCTCTCCCCTCCTAGTTTTATTCCCCGATCTCCGCCAGAGATCATATCCCTAAGCTCTGATACCAACTGTGACAACCCCAAAATAGGTCCAATCCATCCAACCTATTCTGAGTCGCCAAATACATGGTATAGAAAACAACTACAACTTTATTACAACAATTGTCGTGCAAAATACAATAACACATATGTTGTGAGTTTTGATACAAATATATACCAACTGTGACTCTCATCCCATTCTTGTACAACACGTTATAATGGCACCTTACATAAAGGTACAGTCAAAAACTGTTTTAGAAATTAAAACATTTGGGAAGTGCTTAAGGAAACCTTCGTACATGGGAGGCCATGCGTCTAGGTTATTATAGAAATCATATGTGTGACGCCCCCAAATCCAAGTTCCTTAAAACCTCAAATTCGGTCCGCCACGATACTACTATCGTCAAACTATTTATATTTTTCATTTATAACTTAATGAATAAAACTTTACTTATTACAATTTAGAATATAATTTCTCTCCATTTCCAAGATCTGTATAATGACCCCAAACTTTTATAAGTTTCACAACTTGGTCATTTACTATTCCTATTTTACATCACCTTCGATATTATAAAAACGCGGAATAATTTAAACTTTCTCAATCTCTTGAATAAAATCTTTTATTGATTTCATAACTTTGAACCAATTACAATTCTTGAATCAACTATATAATATGGTTCAGTCTATTAAAATTACTGTATAAGATTTTATATCTTGATTCGATATCCTCTATGTATTAACTAATACATCCTTACAATACAACAAGTATTAAACATCGTAAGTATATATCAAGTACACTCCTAGAACCTAAACATGGTTCAAGTAATAATCTAAATAGTATCCTTCGTCGTGAAACTATCTACTTTGTCAACCAAGAAGCACGAAATCTTTACCGTGAGTCTTTAACCTGCAAAAGTGGTTATTTGCAAGGGTGAGCTCGACAGCCCAACAATTCTAATAGTTTTCATGCAGCACATAGCATATAATAGCATATTCAGCTCATGCATTCATAATCAATTAATATTAACTACGCATGTTACTTCACACATAACAAGTATAGAAATTTACTTCACAAGCATATCATCAAAGATTAACTTTCAACTTTCATACATATCTCATATGCATTTCATATATATACATCAACATTATCATAGAAAATATAGCTTCAACTAATGATTTATCAATTCATATATCAAATAGAACCGAAAGACTTGCCTGATTCGTAGTTTATCAACTACGACTTAACTGATTAACGCTTATCTGCACTGCGTGTATTCCTACACTGTGAGACCCCAGATTTTATCAATAAAGATTTAAATTTTGTCGAAATAATTTTTAATATTATGGTGTGAATTTGAGATAATATTATAGTTGTGGGTAGTATTTATAAATTTTGCAAAGTATGCAAGTGGTTATATTATAT